>PNEQ01056686.1:56665-104906 GCA_003012365.1 Medauroidea extradentata
ATATATATATATATATATATATATATATATATATATATATATATATATATATATATATATATATCCATTTATCACCCCTTAGTAGGGTCATACGCCGCAAGAGGAAACCACCCTCAAATGTTCTTACTTCGAAAAGAAAATTAACTCTTCTGCCAGCTGCCAGTAATATGTTCGTATATATCTCAGTAGTTCACCAACACCTTGCCTCATACAGGATCCGAACCCAAAACCTCCAACCAGTGTTCCAAACAACTACGCCAAATTATATCGTCCGAACTCTTAAGAAATTAAATAATGTATATACAGGCCCGTATCCAAAGATGTATACGTACCAACAGGAATGCAAAAAGGAAAATCATATAAACAATTTCTCCAGGGTCATTCCTGTTTTTCGGGATTTCTGGAACATTTTACACCATTCCACCCACAAAATTTTGGATTTTTTAAAAAACATGAAAAAGTTATTTATGTATATACGTAAGCTTGAGTCATATTCGAATATCTTCTTAATATTTAAACATATTGAAAATACACAGATGATTTATTGAAATCACGTTTATTTTTGTAATGCCCTTAGATGTCGAATGAAAAAAAAATTGTAAAACTACTTTTCATGGATATGCGTATGCTTTATTTTGAAGCAAAACCATCTCTATATCTCAACGTTGTAAGCGCTATCAAGGATTTATTGAAGAATAAAGTATTCATCCCTTTTAACCCACTTAATATTCGAATTTCGAAAAAACTCCTTCTTAGTGGTTCCTACGGCGTAAGGAAAGACCACTCTCAAAATTTGTTGAATGCCCAGCGGTTTTAACTGTGCGTTGATGAGTGAATTAGTGGGCATTTCATTATATCTGTATACACACACGCAGTACTTGTTAGCCCATAGAACCCAAACTTCTGGAATCTTTGGAAAGGATAATTGTACTTTATACTTGAGCTGTAGATACAGAGTCTGGTTCATATCTGTGGCTTCAGTCGTACTAAATACCCTAGAGAACTAATGTAATGGGCCAAACGTTACATGAGTGCCCGATTTTCTCTCTAAACATCAGCCGACGAAAATTCTGCATATTAACATTAAAAATTAAGTAACGAATCCGACACAATAGCTTGTCAGGGTAGGATATACGGTACTGATAGGGAGCCACTATTGGTGCAGTGGCTTGACCACTCGCCTTCCTCCAAGGTGATCCGAGCTCGATTCCCGACGTGGCCGCACCCGATTTTCTATATGTGGAAACGTGGCTGACTGTGCCATTGTCTTATTTTCTGTGTGCTCCCATTTCCTTTCTCCTTTGCATTCTGTCATTATCCCATGGCAATCTCACATCAAACCTTCACTAGCACTTAAAGGACGCCGCCTACCTACGCGTTAGACGGTCGGAAGCGACGCGGCTATAAGGGCGACGCAAAACCACAACGAACCAATCGCTGTACTTGCATGCAAGATTTCCGCCAATCCATTTTTACTTTCAGTGGTGTCCATATAACTTTACAGGCGGAAAGTCTATAGCAAAGTTCAGTGTAGGCCTGCGTATCTATCTGAGTTTCGCATACATCCGGTTAGTACATTTTGAAGTACGGCAGTCTGAAAAGGCCGTTTTTAGATATTTTGGAGGGCTTAGTTAGAATCCATGTTTTAATGAGTATGGTGTCTTAAAAACGAGCTTCCGACCTTGGCTGAAGTGTTTTCTTTTTCATTTCGTACGTTAGCACAATGGGCACACGTGGAATAGTTCCGGTAAATAAAACATATTTCCCCGCACATTACAACCCACTATTAGAGTGCATGGTATATGGCGGACTTTAGAACTCGCTGGTTAGTGTTAACTAAATATAATCCTCCACTCCACGAACCATCAATTGCTCCAGAGTCTCACAAATATACGGACTAAAACAGTAACCATTGTTAACCTGTCCTCCCGCAGCATAATGCACGAACTGTACACTTATGTGATTTCATCAATATTGTAAAACTTGAAATTGCGCGTGGGTGAGTGAGCATTACTTATTAAAGTATTTTATTTTCTGTGTACTATGTATTTGAAGGTTTGTAAATATTGTTAAACGATATGTAAAATAGTTTTGTTTAATACAATTTACAAAATACATTAACAAAATAATATTAGCAGCTGGTAGTTGGTAGTAATAGTATAACTAAAAGTTAATGTAATGTAAGTACCATGGTTAAGTGTAAGATAAGGCACAATGAGATTTTTATATGTTTGTTGCAATGGGAGTTTACAATGAGAATTTATTGGTTTGTGGACGTACGCCATTGCTCATGTTTTTGCTGATCAAACCTGTGTTGAATGACGAATAACGAAAAACTAACAAGAAAAAAAAATATAAAACACACACAAAAATAGAATATAAGCAATCCCAAAGGATTTGTCAGTTTTTTTTTACTTTAGACAACAAAGAATTCTGGGGATAGAATTCAGTCGAATATCGTGACAACAACACCCAGACACAGAAGACAGACACAAATATAGAACTAGATTCCCAATATGGAAAAAATATGGAAATAGACAAAAAACAGTCAACAGTGGACAACAAACACAAGACAGTAGACAACACAAGTTAAAACCAACGAAAAAATGCAACGTTTCGGGGATTGCAATCCATACCCGTCTTCAGGCTGAGACACAACTGGTCAGAACACCATTAACAAACTGACAAATCCTTTGGGATTGCTTATATCCTATTTTTGTGTGTGTTTTATATTTTTTTTCCTTGTTCGTTTTTCGTTATTCGTCATTCAACACATGTTTGATCAGCAAAAACATGAGAAATGGCGTACGTCCACAAACCAATAAATTCTCATAAGGCACAATGCCTTAACTTCACCATGTCCCAATAAAGGTATTATTATTGTTATTATTACTATTATTATTATTATTATTATTATTATAATTATAACATATGCGTTACTGTTGCAGTGCCGCCTCTGTGATATGCAACCGTCACAGTAATCGCGCTTTAGTGGTTGCATATTAGCAGGCGTTGCCCGAAACGCAAATACTCACGTCGAACGCCTGAGTTTCCCAGTGCGAGCTTAAAAATTAAAGTTTTGTTGTTATTGTTGTTATTTTATGCCTCCTATATGGATTGGTCATACAATTTTGTATTTATCTTATGCACATACAAATCGGGTAATAAAAACTAAAGTTAGTATATTTAGAAGTCTCCCATAGATCAAATTCCCTTTGATAACGTTACTAACATTAATTTAATTTAGAGATCCACAACGGTAATCTCATTGTGGTGATAATTCTTTTAGACTGAATACCAATAAAGTGTCTATGTACAACTTAGCGACTTATGCAATATTTATTAGAAGTAGTATTTATAGTGTTACATGTAACGCCATCTGGTTTAATTTTTTTTTAGTTCCCGGCATGTTTTAATAATTACAGCATTCGTCTAGGCTAAATTCTTAACTAACGAGTCAGTAATTTAATCCATTCATACCGAGTGTACGTGCCTAATTGTGTGCAAGTTACACAATGATGTTATTTATGGGTGAACAAAATGAACTATAAGTGCTCAAAGAATTGTTTACAAATTTTTGTCTTACGTGTAAATTCTTAGTACATGTCTGGTCTGTGATAAGTTCATGCAAGTGACATCAACCACCAAGAATGCAGTTAATGGAAAAAAGAAAGCAATTACTTATAAATCGTATATTTTAATTGCAGCTTCAAAATTAGTTGGTACATGTCTAAGAATGTTACAACATTCCATTTAATATTTTTAAAAGCAGGTGGGGATTTTACTCCAACGAGAAAAAAGTAAGTGTTGTAATTTTTGGAGAGTATACTTACAATTGCTGCTGTTTATCATCAATGGACCTGCTGGCTACCAGAGCAACTTGCAGTACTGCCACCAGTGCAACCTGAAAACACACGAAAACACGTCTATCATTCACCAATCATGATCAAATGGCTTAGTGGTATGACAAATAGGGACTCCAGGAAATTATTTGTATCAAAGGGAATTACGTTTGCAGAGACTTAAAATAGCTGCACTGATTCGCTATAAATATTTGTGTCCGCACCTTTGGAAACTAGCAAAACTTTTACGGCAGTCTTGCCAGAAACACCAAAATTCTAGTACCACATCCTGGAAATATTATTATTCTGGTGTACAAAATTCCTGACTTAATGCTTGACAGATGTTATATTTTCTTTCAGTGTATTGTGATTGTGTGGACAAGAAAAAAGTCAATGTTTATCTCTTGTCTTATGCCCGAGTTCCTCGGCTTTCCAGAGACTTTTTTCCCCAGACGTCAACCGTAAAACGTAAAATTGCTCTGTAACTTCGTTGCAAATCGGTTTTACTTTATAGTGAAACTTCTATTGACAAACGGTATTGAGATTTTAGATAAATAAGCAATTGAAAGTAAATTGCGTACATAAATAAGTAGGTACAGTCATGCTGTATTTAGTCTCAACAAAATCAGAGAACGTATTTAAAGCCAATTATAGGAATGTTACAGAGCGCTTTTACGATATTGGCCCCCGTTAATGTATAACAAAATTATAATCGTCTAAAATGTAAAATCTCGGTACCAAGTCCTTACTCTGTTCCACGTGGCAACACTGCTTTAAAAACGAATTTGTCCTTCGTCTTGATGGCAGGGTAAACATGGATTATATATATATATATATATATATATATATATATATAGACGACACTCACCGAAGACGGTCCTATAGTTACATGTATATGGATAAACTGAAACGGCATATGAATGGGGAGGTGAAATGATACTTAAATGAGGGGTGGGGGAGGGGAACCAGAGAACCTTGAGAAAACCCACTAAGCTTTGGTAACGTCTGCTACGTTTCCGACTCAGCCCCGCACACGTTCAAACCAGAACCGTCTATGTTACAGGCATAAACGCAGACCGCTTCTGTTATTATAATATCCCAAGTGACGACTTTTAAAAAAAATTATCCTGTTCTAGGGTAGGAGAAAAATGTACCATAGTGAAAATTACATCTAATTAAAGATGTAAGTGAATTAAATATAATTTCTGAAGTCATAATTAAAACTCTTTCAATTGAAATATGTACACATTTTAAGATCTGAGGTCAACAGACGAATTTATCAATGACAATAAGATTGGCTTGGTAACTCCTAGTTTTCAACTTCACACGGTTTGTACTTGTACGCTTCTGAAATCGTTGTTTAGGTGGAACGTCTACAGTATTTTTATATTTATATAAATTCCGTAGTATGTTTTTGTTCCGATTTTTCTTACGTTTGATCATGGTAGGACAAAGAATATGTGAGGAACAGTTCATATTTTACATTACTAAAATGACTTTGTTAATTTCGCTTAAGAGATTGCAGAAATCGGAATTTGTAAAATATCCTTTCTTCATTCCCGCAAGGTTTTTATAATTATTGGTATATTAGTATTTTCGGTAAGTCATAATCTGGGCAATATCATTGTCAAATGTAAAAAATTAATCTGAAAGATTAATTAACTCGAAAATAATGTCTGATATTACACCATAAGACAAATCAGTAGCGGAAGATGTATTATTTCTCAATTGTATTTAAAACAATTAAACTAATAGACGTTACCTCTTAATTACATTTACCTCGTTTAAAAATCTTTTACACTCTATAATTTTCTTATAATGACTTGCCTGTCAACATTTTACTCTTTTAAGGACTTTCAAGTAGTAAAAATATTTCACTTTCACTAAAGAAGTAATTCACAGCGAGGTTTCATATACCACTCATGTAACAAATTTTGAATAAAAAAGTTATAATAAACGAAGTTGTCCTAATTTTCATCAACTATTTGAAAGGCATAAATATTTTCCGTACCTAGTATTACAGTTTTCACTGGACGAGGCATGGAATCGAGTATTTAGTGTCAATTTTATTATTGTGAGAGTTTTAAACAGTCCGGAAAACAACAAAAAAAAATTTTTGTTCACATATAAGTTCGCAAGAGTTAGGCGAAACATCAGAAGTAATTTATATAAGTTAAAATATTATTTGGTGCAAATATAAAGTAATATAAAGTAATACACTTATTTTCTTTCAGGGCAGTGTGTTATACTGTTTTATGGAAACTGTTCGTCTGGTTACATTTAATTACTGTGAGGCTGTGCTCTCAATCGCTTTCAGATAATAAACTATAAATATACTGAAAGCAAAAATAAACTGTACATATGTCTCGATGGGTTCGATAGACATCGAGGATTTATATAAAACACGTTCCAAGTCTTTTCACCTCACAAGAGACTGAATTTCGAAAAATCATTGAATTACACTTTGTACTACCTTACTGGAGTCTCTTGAACGTGAAAAACTCAATAGCCCGCTAGGTACAAGTTATAAAGACGATTAATTGAAAACACATTACATCACCTTTTACCCCTTTTCACCATCATAGGTGGCGAGTTTTGAAAATTCGTAACGTTACTTTTCAGGTATTTGAGCAACCATCTATAAAATAAAATCACGTTGATATCTAAAGTTTGATGCGTTCGACAAATATCGTATCTTGGGACATCTTTGTGCGAAAGCGATCTTTGATGAATAACAGAGTCGCCAAGAATCGGACTTGCCTTGAATCGATATTGCAGTAAAGCGAAGATTCGCTTATTTAGTACCTGCATTGAATTAAAACACTTTTTACCCTTTTCCCCCCTTTAGGCTAGAATTGAAAAACATCCTTAAATTTAATTTCTGGGTATTTAGATAATAAACAATCTAACGCAAAGAACACTTCTATATCTCGACTGGTTCGACAAAGAGGAATAATCGAAATTACATTTCACGTATTTCACCCCCCTTAATTAATGCCTGAAGCCCTGTTTTAGCCATTTGTAAGTATTAAAATGAAGTAAAAATCATGACAATAGCCAATCGTGATTCTGCTGTATAAGTAATACAAAAAAAAACATATTTCCGACCTTGTTATTCCTTAGGAGTCGAATGTCGATAAATCGCTTCTTAGTGATTGCCTACAACCTAAAGGGAACCCACACAATAAATGTCACGTTTCTAGGTCCAGCGGTTTCGGCTGCAGTTTGATATGTCAGTCAATCAGTCATTCAGTCAGTGAACTCTTTTATTTTATACCTAGAGATTTAATTATGAATGTATTCTCGTCTTTTCAAAGTCATCAGGTAATATGTGTGTAAATATTACTGAATAATACTGAAGGAATTTGTTCAAGGTTAAAGTGCTACAATATTGGTTTTTAGTGAGTAAAATAAGAATGCTGTTTTTTCTTCTGCTTCTCTTTCCTGTTTTGTGTTTCAGATTTCCAAAACAAAGAATTTATAGAGTTGGTGTACAGAAGGAGCTGACGAAGATTCAACAAGAATTCATATACCATATGATAAAGCAATGTCTGTATAAACATGTGTAATCGTTGTAAATGTATAAGTTTTCTATTTATTATGTAATCCTCATGACTTGTCCAATATCTTTGTACTATTGTGTATTGAAAAGATCTTACGGATGCAATAAAACAAACAAACAAACTTATAAATGAAACATGTGAGTAGAGACTCCACCTTTACAGCAACCACATTAACAGATGTAGGTTAAGGGAACTGAAGACTAGACCGGGTCACTATAGCGGTATACCATTTAGTGTCCATTCTGGAGCAAAATAGAAGTCACTCCGCCAACAACCGTATCTTGCATTGCGGGTCTTGCTCTGCTTAGCGTGTGTTAGCAGCGCGGCCGTGGAAGACTAGGCCTTCGGCCAGGCTAATGTTTGTAAAACTCTGTATTCATTTGCCACGAATTCTGTTGATTCTGTCTGTAACCAAGCAAATTATATTGTATTCCGGCACGGAGTATACCTGACGAAACTACTGCTGGTGCTAAGGAATGTTTTTGTTCAGAAACGAGGAACAAGTATTTTTAATAAACGTAGATTTTTTCCCTACCAACGGAAACGTTTCTTTTTCTTCAAAATAAAAACAAGTGTTACTTAATAAATTTATATTTGTTTGTTTATTTTGTGAATCGTAAGTGGTTCAATTCCACAGAATTAATAGTGGCTAGACGTCTCGCCTCCCACCTAGTCAATCCGCGGTGGATTCCCGACTGGGCGCCGATTTTTCACACGTGTGAAACGTGACGGTCGTTGCGTTGATAGACGGGATTTCTCAGGGATCTTCCGTTTCCCTTGACGTTCTCATTCCGGTGCCTCTCCATTCGTCCATTGTACGGTCTCATTTCATGTCGTCCTTCGGGACAAGCAGGTGCGTACAGACCCTCAGTAATAAGTCTGTTTCCGGTGTGCGATAAACTGGCTCACAGGTGCCCTTCTCATTAGTTATTTAGCTTTTTTTTATCATGAAATTAAGACGTTATCATGAAACAGTCACATACATGTGTTGAAAATTTGTTTTAATTCGAAGCCTACATTTCTAAAACCAAATATTGTATGTTTTTATTAATTACCGACTTAAAAATTAAAAAAAAAAAAAACATTTACCTTGAAAAGCCACATTCATGTAGTTTTTTGTTTGTTTTGAAACAATTAGACCTCGTAACAGAAATTATTTTCAACAAATCTACGTGTCGGTTTAGATATAGACTCCAGGCTTCCTACAAGGATTTAACAAATAATTTTCCCAAAACATCGTAAACAGTAACCCGTGGAATTGAGAATAATCAATGACAAAAAACAATGCTCATAACTGTACGTGTATGTTCATATTTACACGCCTCATGGAATCAACAAGATATGTTGAGCAGTAACGAAACACTCGCTTCGCATTCAGATGGTCCCGGGATCGATTCTTGGTCTAACAAATTTGTTTAAAATATTCTAGGGTTTTCCGACATCATCCCAGACTAATTCGGAGAAAATTCATTAAGGGAGTAGTTTCCAAAATAGGTATGTTGGTTTTATGTTCGTCTCTGTGTAACTAAATTTCATGACTAATTGTCGACATTCAGAGCCTGCAATGAACATGCATAATGACTTTATATATATATATATATATATATATATATATATTTATTTATTTATTTATATTTATATATAAGTTAAGGTGTGCTTACTGTCGTCCATAATTTATGAAGCGAGACTGAAATAAATAAATAATCCTTAATTGCGATCTTACATATCACAACAATAATGATGACAAACAATTTAGTCATTAAAATAGCTGTCACAACATTTCGTAATGCTTTATATGACTTAGTTTTAAAATAATTGATTTAAAATTTACGTTAAGAACTATTTCAACTAAGTCCAGGATTTTAAGGAAACTAACACGGCGGGTACACGGCACTAGCCCTAACATCGCTAGCGCTAAAGTAACTAGCCCTAAAATTATTTTAGGGCAATTGACTTTAGGGCTAGGTACTTTAGGAGTGCTGACTTTAGGGCTAGAACCTTTAGGGCTAATGCTTTAAGGACAAGTGACTTTAGGGCTACTGACATTAAGGGTAATGTCATTTTTGAAAGCAAGGAAATTTTAGGACTACTGATTTAAGTGCTAGTAGTATTATGGCTGCCGACTTTAGGGCAAGTGACTTTAGGACAAGTGACTTTAGAGCTAGTGACTTTTAGGCTACTGACGTTAGGGCTAGTGTTTTTAGGGCTACTGTCGGTTTTGAGAGCGAAGAAATTGTAGGGCTAGTGACTTTAGGGCAAGTGACTTTAGGGCTAGGGACCCGTGCCCAAGTCTGTGGCCGCCAGCCCGGGCCGCCGAGCAGTGCGCACAGATCCGAACGATAGAATTTATTCGAAAAAAACGTTGAGAGAGAGAGAGAGATAACTGAATGACCAGGAATGGTTATAATATCGTGTAGTATTCTTTGGAAAACAAAGTAGATATCACGCACGCAGGTTGAGCAGTTTTTGAATAAACGTTTATCTGGCGAAGCTCTGCCCACCGTTCGACGGCAACCTTAAGGTGTTGGTATCCTTAAATTATTGGATTTTTTTAAAGTTTTATTCGTCACCTAAGTGATATATTAATTAAAAAAAACAGAATCCAAGAATGCATTACAAAATTTCTTAAGTTATTGAAAATAAAGTTCGTTTATTATCATTATTATTGTGATGTGTGAAATTATAATTGGTGACAAACCAATTATTTGTTGATTTATGTCTCACACAGAAATTATAAACGACAGTAAGAACAATTTAACTTTCAGAAATCTATTTAAGTTCTAATGCGTGTCATGATTGGTTCTGAATGTCAAAAATGAATAATAACAACTAGTTATGAGGAGACGGGCACAAATCCAATGTGTCTAGGAAACTACACATTTAAGGGTGTCCAAGTTGGGAACAACCGTAATTTTATATGTGTATGAAACAGTGTTTGTTTTGTAGACGTTACTTCGGAGTAAATGTTCCTCTTACAAAAAAAATTAGCTCAACCTGTTCTCCCATAACTGCACTTCGTCAAAATGTGCACGTTTCTCGTTCTTATGAGCCGCAAATACCAGTGAACATAATGAAATTAAAAAATTCACACTGAAACTACATGTTACTGGCCACTGTTTGACTTTTTTAAAATCCAACATAAAATGTTTTTGCTGTTAAAAAAACTCAAAAATTTAAAATTTTTGCCTCTTTCATGTTTTTTTAATACAAAAATATTTTGTAACTGATTTTGAAACATTTCAAGCAGTGGCCCATGATATGTAGTTTCAAAGTGATTGTTTTCATTTCGAAATGTTCGTTGTTTTTTGCGGCTTATAAGAACGAAAAACATGCCAATTTAGAATTTGAAATGACATCATGGGAAAACTGGCTGAGCTATTCTTTTTTCGTAAAAGAAAATTTTCTCCCAATTAATGTGTACAAAACTAACATTAATCCATACAAATATAAAATCAGTATTTTTCCCCACTGGACGCCCTTAAGGGCGCAGTCTACCGCAATTTTCATCATCATTATTTTATTTTTTATTTGTACTACATATTTTTTTTCTTATTTTAGACACAAAATGTGACTGAATTTGGCTCTTATGAAATTCTTTTATCTCTCATAGTTTTCGCGTAATGGCTTGTTAAAGTCGTATTTTGCATGTTTCCGTTTTAACGACTACACTAACTAAAACCAACTGATATATCAAACTGAAAAAAATCACAGTGGATAAAAACATCGCAGGCTACAATGACATGCTCATAAAATTAAAAAATAAAAATTATTTGTATTTAAAAAAAAATTATAGAATTTTTAAAAATTTAATTTTTAGTTTCAGCATTTTTAAAATTCTAATAAATTTTATTCCTTAATTTTATGAGCATGTCATTGTAGCCTGCAATGTCTTTATCCACTGGGATTTTTTTCAGTTTGGTATATCAGTTGGTTTTAGTGTGGTCGTTAAAACGGAAACATGCAAAATACAACTTTAACAAGCCATTACACGAAAACTATGAGAGATAAAAAAAAATTTCATAAGAGCCAAATTCAGTTACATTTTGTGTCTAAAATAAGAAAAAAAAAATTTGTAGTACTAATAAAAAATAAAATAATGATGATGAAAATTGCGGTAGCCGCGCCCTTAATAGTTACGACCTGTCTTATACGAGGATGGGCATACCTACTCTGTGCAGGCAGGAGAAAGTACTAAACAGAACGACAACCACGCTCTGCGGCAGCACGACTCCACACAACTAGAGAACACATGCACTCTCACAGTAGGCAACTCACGTGAATGATACAGGTCCACTGGACCATGTCCCTGTCAAAGTCATGTCCAGCTGGGAGGCGCTCCCAGGCCAACTGCCAGCCCCCTCCGTCCACGTCCGAGTGACGGACAACGTCTGCCGCCCGCCCGGGTAACGGGACGAGAAGATCTGGGGCGCCCAGAAGTTAGGTACGGACCGTTACACTCATCTTGGGCGTGCCGCGGGGGAGACTATAGCTCGACACGCTTACAATGGACTCTACCGTCGTCATTTTGTATTAAGGGGCGAGTCACGAAATTTTTTGTACTTTTTTAGTACGAGATATGGTTTGTTTTGTGGACATACATTGTGACTTTTTTCTGTAATAAAAATTTTTACATTTTGCATAATGGCATGTTAAAGTGCAATTTTGCATAATACGGTTTAATGCTAGAAAAGAAGACCTAATGGCGAACAGAAATGAAATAATTTATACTGAAAAACAGTGTCACGGGCTATGTCAAGATATGTTTTTTTACTAAGAAGTACTGATTTTTAACTAAAAAATGTAAATTTTCTGAAATTGTTCAAAAGTACAAAAATATTCAGCACTGTTTTTACACATATTTTGATGTAGCCCGAGACACTGTTCAAAATTCCATTTGTTTCATGCATTAACGATCCATGGATACAGATATACTTAAAACTGTTCGGCAGTGACAAATGTATTACTTTATGTTTGTAACGAATACATATTTATTATTTAACGTTGGTTGTTGGTATCAAATGTGTTTACCCACACGAAGTTCTAAGATAGCATTACAATAAAATTAAAAATTTGCGAAGCTTTTATAAATAAGCAATAACATGAGACAGCTCATCAGTCATTAAAATGACTATAATGACTGAAACTTAATTAGTAGTTATACATACATATGATATTAAATTGAAAGCAATTTCACACCATAGCTTTGTATGGTTGTAAAACATATAAATATGTATAAATTTTAAAAATAAAGCAAATAATAAAAAAATTGTATACGAAAGTAAAGAATGTTTGAAGAACATAGTATGAACCCTGGGATATTTATACTAACTGGAAATGTTAAAATGTTTCTGCCGAATTCCCTGAAATAATTGTGTTTATCGCTGCTTACCTTTGTTCCCCTACGACTCTCCTTACTTATAAAAAATAGCACATGGTACAACTGCATGAACTGAAAAACAGAATTGCCTGTTTATGCTGCTTGTCCGTAACATGTCGCTGATTCATTGAATCAACGAAGTGGCCGGAGATGAAAGAGTGTTTCTTCTACAACTTTTTGAAAGTTATATGAATAATTGATCGTTGTTATGTGGAATACTAATCAGCGACAAGTTTTCAGGAACTCCTTATTTAAATCCGAGCAACGTAAGAATGTTGCGCTGAGCTCGATGTAACTGAAACATTTTGAATATTTACGCAACATTTTTTTATTCAACCAGACATCATAAGGAGTCAGTGACATATGCAAAGAAAGGGAGGAATAAGTGTATTTAAGCTCCTCTTGTAATCTAGTAGATAAATCGGGATATTTACTCTAACTTAACCAATTTCTAATACTGTGATACATATTAGTCTAAATAGGGTAAACCTATCCTACTTCGTGATAGTTAATTTTTCTGTGATATAATTAACGATACACTGGCCACTTATTGCCGACACTACACATGCCGGCTCGCTATTGGTAACCTAGTGAACTAGGTGTACAGATACTTCCCAATTACAAAGTGGTTTATCCCGATATTGTGGTATATAACGTTATATGTTCCACCGTCTAACTGTTGACATCAGTTAATAACTTTAAGCCTTAAGGCTGTTCAAATGTAATATATATATATATATATATATATATATATATATATATATATATATATATACATATAATTATATTTGAACGAGATATCGTTAGATTTGTAAACACTTGAAGTGACTACATTATACATTATCTACAAATGAATAGTTTTTAGCTTTCACAGCATTCCCATTACATCACGTCGAACTCAAAATTTTTATGTTCCGGAGGTATACACCCAACTAAAATCAACAGATTTTACAGAAATAAAGTGATTTAGACTGACATACGATTTCACGGGTTGTTTGCTTTTTGTCTAAACACGTAAAACTTATATTTGTAATTAAAAATAATTACAGGAAAAAAATAATTATAAGTTACTTTCAGCAATTGTTTTAAATAAAAATAATTTGTTTAGGGTTTTAATACCTTTAGAAAATATAGTTTATTCATAATGACATGCCAAAATTAAAATTAAAACTATACTGCTTTGGAGTTTTACCAACAACGAAAACTGATTTATACTGATTATATAATTCACAGAGGTTTAACGTACTATGAAAATACTAAAATATGTCAAATTATATGTATATATATATATATATATATATATATATATATATATATATATATATATATAATACGCATGTGTGTGTGTGCATGTGAGTAAAAATTTGTGCAGAAAAACAGCTTTAACCAATTCGGTCAATTATTAATTTATGATGTTAAGTGTTGCAATCGTGAAATATATGGGAGTGCACAGTACGTGCAGCGAGGTTATTCTCGCAACCAATATGTAAAATAATGGGTCCAATTGTCAACCAATCGTAAATCATATGAATAGGACCTTCTATGGATCAGGTGAATTGCTGAGAAGATACTGGCTGCACTGGGCACAGGCTAACTCAATACGTACAGTGTTCGATATAAGTTTCCATCGCGTGCAAATTGATAATGTTTATGGACACAGTGACAAAGGGTTAATGCAGTTTGAACGTTATTCTTACACAATGAACCGCCTCAATCAGTTCTCCTATAGTGGGTCTCTGGATTTGCTTGTGTCAATACAGAAAATAGGGTCTCTATTTCTAAGGTCAGTGGTTTGCATTCTCGCTTATAAGATTTATTTGTAGAGGCGCTTTACCGCAGAAGAACTAGACTGGTTGCTGGGTTCAACATACGTTTAGATTAAAAAAAAAAAACATGAATTTCGCTTTACGTGAGAACTGAACCAATAAGAATTCCGCTACTGTGTATTTGATGTCAGTTGTTGGTCTGTAGCCAGCTACGTTGCTTCAGACCTATATCATCTTATCATACAAGATAAAATGTTTCGTGGTAGCTACAAAATGTTTTCTTGGTATTCCTCACGTCAAATATTATTTGCGGTCGCCACAGATTATTTTACTGTGACCGCTGGAATATTGTGGTCACCTACAAACACTGTTTTGAATTTACTACAAAATAATTTGCAAGAAAAACGTCTTGCAAAATTTTTCTTTTAGTGTACATGTAGCAAGAAATTTACAACATTTTCAAGGTTAGAGACAACAGGTTCAAGGCAAGGTAACAAAAGTTAACAAACAATTTTAGATAATATGTTAAACAACGAATTTAACATACACGAAAGTTAATGAGACGATTAGTTCTACCGAGCTGAGACATTTCATTGTAAATTTTTTTTGTCTTAAATAGTATGAAACATTGGTGGCTTTCTTTAACACCCCTCCAAGCAAACATTTTTATTTAGATACAAGAATATGACAAACGGTACAATAGAAATAAAAAAACTAATCTGTAAAATGAAATAGCAGAAGTAATGAGTAAGCTGTTTCCTTGAAACACCCAAGTCATCCGACAGGCGTTAAATGAAAAACTGCACCTTCACTATTACCAATCCTCAGTTAGCAACAATGTTTACGTTGGCATAGTTGGTGCTATAAACATCAAACGGCTTTTTAACATGTTTTAAAAATTAACTGTTACTGGTCTTGTCGATCGTAAACTATTTTCACCGTACCTGCTCGACATGGCAGAGCCAAGTATCGCCAGCCATAGAGAAGAGTAAACCGCAGTTAAAGTCTTGCTGCGAATAATTTACAACACTTTCGAAGTTCAACATAAGGTTAACTATGTTGCAGAAAGTATCGGCGTGATGAATTATGCCTCTTTAGTACGGATACATTTGGAGATAAGTTCTGGTAACGTTGGAAGGAAATTAGTAATGTATACCTAGTTCCCAACCAGCAGTTGCAAGGGAAAACGCTGTAATCAGACCAGTCTAGCGGGTTAACTTCTTAAATGCAGTCAACGATTCCTGGATGACTATCGGTTTACACAAAGCACAGAACCTTAACACTTTTTTTTAAGGTTGACAATGGCCTCCAGCTTTTCGCCCACAGCCAATAGCAAGAATCAATATTATAAAACGAAATTCAATAACTAGAACCAATATACACTAACAATGCACTCTATTACACTTTAGAAACTTTCAGAACATCACAAACACGTAACGTGTCGAATTCCCGACACAGGATTAAAAAAAACAAACCGCTCACGGCGGTGGCTACTGAAGAATGACCTTGACACAGAATATT
Source organism: Medauroidea extradentata (assembly GCA_003012365.1). Classification (NCBI taxonomy): domain Eukaryota; kingdom Metazoa; phylum Arthropoda; class Insecta; order Phasmatodea; family Phasmatidae; genus Medauroidea; species Medauroidea extradentata. Next base: position 72,735 of record PNEQ01056686.1, read on the forward strand.
CAGGAATACAGAAGTGTATAGTTGCAGGCGCCATACTTCTGTTAAAATAGGGACAGCAAAACAGTTTGATTGTCGGTACTACTCTGGACAGTTCCTTCAACAATCTGTCTTGTAAAATAAGGTTACTTTTTGGCCTGACATTTTGAACTTGTTAAATTTAACTATCATTCAGGCGTAAAATAATTATATCCACTTTACACACACAGCAGCATTTCAGTTAGATGCTATATGATAGTTAAATAGTCACGAATGTTGGGTGAAGATATGATAATAATTACATATGGTACATTTCAGGTTGCAAGTTTGTTGAGGTTAGAATGTTCATAATTTTATTCAGTCGCGTAACCTCGCAAACATGTTTAGCTTTAAACACGATCAAAAATGGCTGCCGAGTGATGTATTTTACTGAACAGGTCTAACACCTCTGGTGTGACTGTGGCCCAAGAAAAAGAGGCGACAACTCCACAAGTCTCTTGATTATGTGTACAGAGATGGCAGGTCTATAAGTCAGGGTTCGACTTTCCTTGTGTTTAATTGGCCGTGAACCAGATTTAAACGAGCCCGCAAGGGAAATGAGGCGTTGTCTAAAATAAACTCTCGCACGCCCTGCATAGGCCGGACTTTCCCACACGTCCAACTGAGGTGAGCTTTCCCTGGCACAATCGGAGGATAACTGCCGCTTATGCAGATCTACAAACAACGCTTTCCCTTTCTTTCAAAAAACTTGGCCACTTAACGCCCGAGTTTCACCCACGCGCACTCTCACGTCCTCCTGTGGCTGCCACAGATAATATACGTAACGTTCTACGAGGGAAAAACAGAGCTTGCTGAGTCACGTTGGTGGTAGCACTGGAGAATGTTGCAATGGCTCGACTAGAAGTTTCTAAATATACGGCTGTTGAGGGTAAAACGATTTGTTTAACGTGGCCGCCTGGGTTAAGGGTGTACACGTGGCAACAATTCTATATATTATGTTTACTCGACGTAGTGTTCGTGACGTTACTTGTGTCTACATTTTCCACTTGTAAAATTAATTTTCTCTCATAGTTTTCCCATAGCGGCATGTCAAAGTCAGAATTTGCAAGTTACGGGAACATAGTAATAACAAAAACCAAGTGTCATACTAGAATGAAATAATTTACAGTGAAATTAGATGTTATAAGCCATATGCTAAAATATTTAAAAATACACAACAAAGTACTTTTGTATTTTTTAAAAATTGCCGTAAATTAAGTAAATTGCCATCATTTTCAGATTTCTTTAAAAAAAGTACAAAGAATTTTCATTGTGGGTTTTTAAATATTTTAGCATATTGCTCATAATATATAATTTCAGTGTAAATTATTTCATTCGGGCAAGTCACTTGTTTTTTGTTATTCCTATGTTCCAGTAACTTGTAATTTCTGACTTCGACATGCTGCTATCGGAAAACTACGAGGGCTAAAAAATATTTACAAGTGGAAAATAAAGTCACAAGTAACGTCTATAAAACGAACACTATTCAGTACAAATAAAAAATTATGAAAGTTTCCCCATGTGAACGGCCTTAACGTGGTTTGCACATTCGAGACGAAAGAAAGTGCGGAAGCGGTAAGGACGACACATCACGCGCATTACGTCTCTCCATAGCCTCTAGGCGCAAGTCAATGAGCTTACGTGTTGTCTTCTTGCCGACGACGAGTTTTTTTTTTTTTTAAATAATGTACCGTTTACTAGTAAAACATTATTTTTCTTCATTTTGGCTTATTTTGACAACAAATTATGTTATATTTCAGGGGCGAAATTCTAAAAATCTGTTTGGTGTATTGCAACAGAAAAATCCAGATACAAACGACGATATGTAAGTGCTAAAGCTGTAAGAATGAATGTTTGATATATGTATTAAATGGCGTTAAAAAATATTTTTGAAACCATTGAAAAACTATAGAGCGAGGCCTTAAAGATAAATATTTATTTTTCGTGCATATACCTCTTCGAAGATTCTAAGTCGAGATTTTTGTACCTGAAAAGGACAGCAAAAACACCCATTTTCGCCATTTTAAGCCGCTAGAAAATATGTTTTAATAATAAGTGGTCAATTTGAAGCGGTTATCCTACACACGTATGATCAAAGTTTTAATGCAATCCCTACGCACATGTCTCTCATTCATGACGCGCAGTTTTTGACTAAGCTTGTAACGGCAGAATTTCTGCACGCTGGTCGGCGGTTCGGGCAGGCAGCCACCTTAACGAAAAAAAAAATATAATGTTTTCGTAGAGAAAGTTGGGTTCTTTAATTTAGTACGGAAGTATTTTTCCTTCAAAATAATCGAAGAAAACACAGTAAGATGTAATGGACACCATTAGTGTGACGTCACACGACGATGCTGGTTCACATATATATATAATGTTAAACAATGATCTAACTTTACATCCCTAAGAAAAATTGGGTAGAATCTATTGTTTTTCGAAATAAGTAAAATAATAGAAGTTATGATCATAGCCTAACAGATAAAACTGCAGCATACTCGGAGTTATTTATGTGTAAGCTGCGACGAGGTTACTTGACCTAAAGGAAACTTGCATGTTTGTTGTCATTTGAATAGTACAGTTGATTTGCAATAAAATATGGGCAATTGCAAAAAGAATGATATAAGTGAACTGGTAACTAATACCTACATTCATATTTCAATGCTAAACTTTCCAAACAAACATTTGTTTGTAATCAGTACTCTCGTGTGACGTCACAACTTATGGTGTCCATTTGCATACGTCTTACCGATGCCAGCGCTCAAGCGGTAGATATTTTCCCTGTGCCAAACTTTTAGCACTGAGCTTTCCAAAGTGTAGTATATAATTAACCGTAGTTTGTCTAGAGTTTCGTGCAGTTATTTTAGCACTTCGCCTGCATTGGCTATGCAGCCTCTCTGGTGACTTTTCTGACGCTTGGAAACGTTACTCAGGTTACTTTTTAAACGACTAAGGTAGAAATTTGGTTCTACCCAGGCTAACATCGTGACTTTTCCTAAACGTCTAAGATTCTCAACGGTTTTTAAAAGAGTCAATTGGAACCGTAAGAGGCAGTGATCTTACCACTCGGCCACCGCGAACCCTTATGTCTGTGACTGGCCAGTAAGTATAACCTTAAGACAAGTCGTAATTAATAAAACATACAATCACTAATCACGCGACAGACCTGCACGTTCCAGGAGGCATTGAAACCAAAAGGCGCAATAATCTTCTCGCCACAAAGTCGTGTCTCTAGTAATAACGCATAGGGAAGTAGGAAGATGTACCAGTACAGTAGTCAGCTTGTACCAAGCTCGATACCCTCAGACCGCAGCATAATTATTTTTGTGGTTTCAAAACCTAATCCTATACATTTCCTCTGCTATGAACAGGTAACTACGGACGTTAGACACCTGGTTTCTTAATGAAATGTGCTTCAATGATTCTTATATACTCTACTGTTGTGTTTGTTTTCATTTCATCGAGTACACACAGTACATACAACTAAGTAAAATAGTTCTTTCCATACAATTTTCAGTACTAGAGTAAAAAATTTAACATAAACTAACATTAGTTCTCAAACTACTTTTAAACAAAAAACCTCTTCCAAGAGTATTGTGTTATACTTGATATTTGTCAAGAAATACTGCAATGGAATTTTTTTTAGATTATTCGCTTGGTTTTATTTAAGTTACCGTCTCACTTTTCCTTCAGAATACAAATTTTAAAACTTTACTTTAGGTAATAAGAATTTAACATTGAAGTGGAACGTTTCTCACGTGAAAATACTTGTCCAAAAATTTTACGTACCGTACATTTTAAAGAAAGTTGTATCTAAAAATGTATCCACTGAGAAATAAAATAATAATTACATTTGTTTCCAATCTTAAACACTAGTGGCTGCCATCTTGGCAGGCAGAAACAATGATAAAATATGAAATATCGTTTCCAGAAATGTTTCCGTACTTAATAAATATACGTTAGCGTTAGGCGGTTTTCTTTAAGTTACACAAAATTCTTAAAAATATAAAACAATTTGAGATGCTAGAAATTTGCGAGAGTATTTTCTGCCAGCATATTCTCCAAGTAAGTACAGTGCAGCGTCAGACGATGGTTATGACTATAGACCCGGAAATTTTGCGAATTCATTCAAGAAGATGTTAGATGTCAAACTAATGTACACGTTTATTACTATAGGCAGTTTGGGATAACGTGAGCACTAAAACTTAAACCTTAGAAAAATATCACTAGTCGTTACTGCATATAATTCAACATTAACTGTAGTTGCTTTACTGCTTGTGGGGTTGGCAGCGAAATTACGCGATATAGTCCGTGTATTCTCCTATTTAAATATAACAATAAAATACCGAACAACTAAATTCGACGAAATTGTACTTTATATAATTAATGAAATAATTTTATTAACTGACCAGTGTCGAGTCATACTGACTACACAATTTATCTTACACACGCAAACATTTAGTGGCGCGTCCAGAGAGATTAGACATGTCCCGTAGTTAGTCGTTATGCGCGGAAAGATACGAGCTGGTTGAATAGAGAACTTTAGCACGGCTTTTCTAAGTGCTTACTTTATCCCGAGCCGCCTATATCGCGATTGAGGCAATGTTACTAGAACTCTTCCTTGAAAACTGTGAACCAATAGCTGACCTGTATGAAAACACAGACTCCCGCGCTACCTTGTCTCATGTACAACTGGCCACTCACTGGAGCAGCAGACAATGTTCAAGTTGCTGAGGACATAGTGTATACAGGACTGTGGAGTCTAGCCGGCTGTAATTTGAACTGGTGAAATTTCCGTACCTCTAATCATTATTAGAGACCTGAAAAATTCGCCCATTCATTCAGACACAAGTTAGGATTCCAGCAACTGTATGTTTTTGCTACTTTCACAATGGACGACTTGAAAAGAGGCGGAGCTTCAGTCAGGTGAGGGATACAATTCCTATCTCCATGGATACCGCAGCCGAACATAACCTTCATTTAGCTGTTTGGCTTCACATGTTCCGGATGAGATGTACGTCAAGAAAATTGATTATTTGTTTGGAATTTTGCATTTTTTCAGGTAAACATTAATCTTATGTATTTGCGCATCTTAACCATGAAATTGAAACTAATATTTTTTACCCTTGCGTGCAAATCTATGAATGCGCAACATTTTTTCCTTTCTGCAATCACCAACTAACAAATCAGCATGTTTGTAAACAAGCTTTGTTTCCCACAGTACTTTCCCTGCGGTGTGACGTCAGGGGGCGTGTACTTCAAGTCGTCCATTGGCATGGTCGTAGAAGAACAGGTCTGGACACTCGCCTATCTACCAATGTATTTGGCTTGACCCCCTTGTTGTTTGGTTGTAGTTCGTCAAGTTACCGAGAATGTTGTACTTTTTGGCGCTGTAATTCGGCCGGTCGGACTTAAACTCCACCTACTTTTTTCCATTGTTAAATTTATATAGTAAATAAAGATAGCTGGAGCCTTTTCTTAAATTTGTGAGCGAAGAAAGTATTTCATAAATTGATAAAAATACGTTTTGATAAATTGTTTATCTTAGTGGAAAGAAAGTGGGCGGAGTTTAGTCCGACCGTCCTAACTGAAGCGCCAATAAAACACAATATCCTCGGTAACTTGGTGAACTGCAGCCAAACAACAAGGGGTCAAGTTTCCAGGCGAGTGTCCAGACCTGTTCTTCTACGGCCGTGCTGTGGACTCATTTGACACCACCTTGAAGTCGATGAACCAATAACAACGATGTAACAAAATGCTGGCCCATTTGACTGTGTCAGCTGTTTGTTGTCTGCTTCAGTTCACAGATATTCTTGGAGGCTAGACTACAGGTCAGCGAACCGGCGAATTTTTCCGGTCTCTAATCACTATAGACCAGACGGTCTTAAAAACTGTTCACCTTACCGTTCACATCCAATGTGGATCAGACCTTTTATTCTCTGAGTTTGTAGTAGTCTTTCGCGAAAATAATTTTACACCACTTTGCTTTAATGTCACACTTGCGCATTTGCAGCTCTGCTTGATTGTCAGTGAGTGGATGTCATAGCATATTGGGGTTATACTTGCAAATCACAGACGTGTACTGCTGCAGTCATATTATGCTCATTGGAACATTCAAATGAGAGACGTCACTTCACACACACATGATGCCAATTACCATGAAGCAAAGCTAAAATCTTGATTTTTCCCTCTTTTAACGATTTTTTTATTTCAAAAATATTTTGTAATTGATTTAAAAAAAACATGTCAGGCAGTGGCTCGTGACATGTAGTTTGAGTATGAAAAGTTTAATTTCATTATGCCCGTTTGTTTTTGAGGCTTATAAGAGCAAATAACATACAAATGTTGACTTGAAGTTCCATTGTGGGAAAACTGGCTGCGCTAATTCTTTCTTAAAAGAAAATTGCTCTCGTAAGTAACGTCTACAAAACTAACACTATTTCACACAAATATAAAATCAAAATGTTCTCTCAATTGGACGCTCGTATAAGTGTTGTGTGTTTCGGTATCATATTTCTGCTTTTGACGCGCGGGGACGATAGGCACATGGTCTCTATTCACAGCGCGCTAAACTGGCGTGAGATGTTTTGGTAGAACTCTTTTTCCTATGGGACTTTAAGCGGTGACCCTAAAATTTAATTTTTGCATACTGTGAAGTAAAGACCAATGCACGGACATTATGTTGCAATTTACGGGTTCAGGTCGCATTTTCGAAGTTACAGCAGCCTAAAAATCCGTTTTTAGCAATTGCAGACGCCCCAAAATAATGTTTCTAACTAGCATACTGAATTTTAAAAACGTGACATCTGTAGTTTCAAGTGGGTGTTCTTTTCATAGATAACAACAATAAGAATAAGTTCAGCGGTTTTGAGGAAAAACGTTTACGCGTGACGCGTCACAACACTGTTCAACGGTGTTCATGTGCCAGAAAATCGTAATTTTATATATTTATGAAATATTATTAGTTTTGTAGACGATACCTGTGAGTACATTTTACTCTCACGAAACAATTTTAGCTCTCATAGTTTTCTCATAACGGGGTGTAAAAGTCAAAATTTGCTTGTTACACTGCCATGTAAATAGTGAAAACCAACTGACGTACTTAAACAAAATAATTCACTGTGGACTTACATCCCATGAGCTATGCAATACAACATTTAAAAAACCCACAACGTAATATTTTGAGTAAAAAAAATCGCAAAAATGAAGAAAAACATTTGAAAATTCAGCAAAATTTTTTTTAAATACTAAAACAGATCGTGGGATTTTTTCGAATGTTTTATTTAGCCCTATGTATGTTATTTCACATACGTCAGTCAATTGGTTTTCACTGTTTGCATGGCAGCAGAACATGCAAATTTTGACTTTGAAGCACCGTTATGAGAAAACTACGACAGCTAAAACTGTATCGTAAGAGGAAACTGCACTCACAAGTATCTTTGCAAAACTAACACTATTTCATATAAATATAAATCTATGACCTTATCGCACTTGAACACTCTTAATGCGCCCGCCTAATGGTCGTGTGTTCGTGTGAGTGAGGCACGGGACCAAAGGCGATGTTGACCGGCTCGTGTGGTGCGGTATCGCCTCTACTACAAGACACTGGAGCAGTGTGCACTTGTATCGTAGACTACTCGCCTCACTGACACTTCCAGTGGTGAGATCATCTTTTATTGGTGGAATGTTTTAAGCCATGTCCATTGCATGCTTCTACAGTAATTTCACACTAATCCCGTGAGTACTTTTTCAGATGTAACAGGTTGAAAAAGCTATTTTTAGCAATTTTAAGGCGCTCCGAAATTATTTTTCTAATCGACGTGATGCTTTGAAATCACCCTGCCGCCATCGTTTGAAGTATGGTTTCTATTTTGTATATTGACGCGGTGGACAAATATGGAAAAATTTCGTAATAAAACAGTATTTACGAACACGTTGCAACGCATTTTAAGGACGTGGTATAGGAAGAAAGGCAAAATCATTCCCGACGAAAAATCGTGGCCCTATGTATTGTATATGACGGTGGTGAAATCGCAGTTCAGCTAGTTTCTTTGTAATCTCTGATGAGCGTAAGGAGTGGATACCGCTAATCAAGTGTGCTGTAGCGAGTGCTGAGTTGTAGAGAGTAGATACAGAGGGTTATGTATGATGGCTTTCAGCAGGGGTCGCGTGAATCTGGACACGACGAGAGTGCGTACGTTAATTGTGGACGGCAGACTTTCTTCACTTTCCCCGGCCGCCTAGGGTAGCGGCAAAGTTGCGACACACGCAGCCCCCCGCGTGCTTGGACACGCATTTCCGCCAGCCTCGGTGCTAAGTGACAAGCTCCCACTTTCTCATGCTTCGTCGAGTGGACAAGGGAAGGTCTGACGGTTGGATGAGTACAGGAAATTCCTGCGGGAATATACACATTTCTTCTCTGGACTGGACTCCTCACTACGGCGACGCCAACTCGCGCGGAAAAACATTTCGCTGTTCAAACCGAGTACGTCTTACCCCTCCCCGCCCACACATACCATCTCTCTCATGAGTTTCCACTGGACGTGACATACATTCTAAATCCCGGTAAACACCATCCTTAATTCTCTACTGAATTACTTACTTAATTCTGTTCATAAATTTAGATTGCGATTTTATACCAGAATTACGTAGCAGAATTTCTGTGTTGTGTACGCACTATCTTTGTTTACTAGCATGTTTCGGTACATAAAGAAGAAAAAATATATTTGTGATGTTAGTTGCTATAGTCCATAAAGTGTAATTGTAAAATTCCCGAAAACTATTTCACAATTACGTGCAATTGTTAAATAAGTGAAAGAATATTGTATTATTTAGGTTTTGTAAACTCCGATGGTCGTTTATTCATTAGGAAACGAGAATTTTATTTCTATTCAAATCATATTGGCAACCCTACTTGCATACTGCGCATGCGTGGAACTGAAACTGTGCATTGCTCATGCGCGTGAACATACACTACGATGAAAAATAGGACGGGTTCTATCTCCGAAACTAAGTACGGAATTCTGTTTGAAACCAGCATAGTTGTGGTACACACTGTCGCAGTGCTACTTATACTGAATTTGGTACGGAATTTTATACTGAATTATGGATAGTGTGTGCCGGCTTTACACTGGAATCACATAGGCGCGACAGAAGCGACACATCCACCGCGACACAAAAAAAAATACATCCGCCAATCAGCACCTAGGTTTAGTGACGTCAGCTCGAAAGAAATCGCGGACGCGGTGCTAATTCCGAATATGAATTATATCGATTTTATTCTAGCCCAAGATTAATTTTGCGGTCAATCGTTGAAGTTGGTAAGTTTGCAGTAAATTGCGTTTCTTTAATTTAAGAGAAATTATAACCAAATCATAAACTTTATAAGTAGAGACCTGAAAAATTCGCGTTTTCTTTTAGGCACAAGCTAGCGTTCCAGCAACTATAGGTCTGTGTCATATTCACAACTGGCCGTTGACTTACTCGACACTTTCTGGAAGTAACCGAACCAATAATAAAACTGTAGCAGAATACAGGCCCGTTTGACTGTGTCGGCGAGCAGCTAATAAACAGCTACTGTCTGCACGATTTCACATATATTCTTGGAAGCTTGCCTACAGGTCAGTCAACTCGCGAATTTTTCCGGTCTCTATTTATAAGCAAACGTGTAGTTGAGCATTTATTTCCACATTTCGGAATGTCAGTGGGCATTTGAAATATGTATGTTACAAATGAACGGAAAATCCGAAATACTGTAAGCAACTGTGGCTGTCGTGTTGGAGGTTAGTATAGACTATATCTGGCAATAAACTATTTACATGTAACACTTTTTTATTAATTGTTGCGCGGCAGCCAAATCAGTGTTCACAATAACAAGAATTCTTTGGGACGCATTACTTTTGTTGCGTCGTTGTGTCATGTCTAAGTGATTACATCGTAAGACCGTGACATTTCTGGTCTGCCATAGCTTCAGACAGCAATTCGAGTCATTTTTGAATTCCCTCTTTGATAGACAGCTTGGAACTCAGCACAGTAAAAACACTTTCTTTGCTACAACAAAATTTTGTTTAAAAATGAACCACTACAAAGTGAGATTGTCGCAAGCGCATTTACTTTGCGATAAATAAATCTCACCTTACAGCAAAGCAATATTGGATAACTTATGTTCTATGTCACGTTTTATCTAAAAAAAAAAATAAAATAAAATAATAATAATAAAAAAAGTTTATGTTGAAAATAACAATAATTTTTTTGTACCAAACATATTTTATTTTCAGTATAAAGTCCGTGTTAAAAAAACCACAACTGTCTTCACTATAAAGGTTTAAGATTAACTATCTTAAGAATAACACAATTATTTTTCTATTACTGTAACATTCAAACAATTTTCTTTACGGGAAAACCGAACGAGGTGGCGCAACTGTATCACTTTGGCCTCGTATTCGGGAGGACCCGGGTTCGATCTCCGGATCCGGTCGGGGCCGCGGTGTCCGAATGGTCAAACCATTCGCCTCCCACCAAGGTGATCCGGGTTAGATTCTCGGCGGGGTCGGTCCCCGGGTTTTCATTTGTGGGAATCGTGTCGGACGATTCCGTTGGTTGGCGGGTTATCTCGGGGATCTCTCGTTTCCCCCGCCCCTTCATTCCGGCGCTGCTCCATACTCACATCATATCACCCCTCACCAGCGCTAAAGACCTCGATGTTAAGCGCTGACCAAAATCTCCCACTCTCTCTTCCGGATCCGGTCATCCTGATTTCGGTTTCCCGTGGTTTCCCGAAGTCGCTCCAGGCGAATTCTCGGATGGTTTCTTGACAAAGGCCACAGCCGACTCCTCTCCCAGCTCCTGTCATTGTGTGGTGTGTCACCGTCCCTTATAAGCTCGCTGTCGACAAGACCTAAAGCCCACTTATCATACATCTTTGCAGGAAAGTAACTTAGAAGTCGCTCGTATTTAAACAAACGTTCTGCTGTGGCAACGAAAGTGTGTTTACTGTGAGGGCTTAGTTCTCATGACGGTTGGAAGTTGGCAGAGATGATGGTACATCGCGAAATTTTTTTGTGCCAACATACCCTTGAAAACATTGTAGTTTATTGTTACATGTATGATTGGGCGATATACGTATGACACAACGTAGCTGTCTGCAGACAAATTATAGGCATCAAATATTACGATAGCGGGATTTTTATTGGCTCAGACAAATAGGGTAACAGCTCCCGGATCAAGCGAAAGCCATTAACCGCTTGGTAAGCTGAACGTACGTTGGAACCCAGCAAAAAGTCAAGTTTTCCCGCGGTAAACCATCATTAGAGATGATGCTTTATCGCGGGAAAACTTTACTGTGAAAATATTACTGGTTTTCGCTTGTACGTGAAGGAGTTGTCATATTTGACTGGGCCAATAATAATCCTGTTATTGTAATTTGTTATGCTTATTATTGGTCTGCAGACAGCTACGTTGTGTCAGACGTATATCACCCAATCATATATGTAGGGAAAGGAATAATTCGCGAGTTCAATGGCCAACATGTTAGAAACCACTATGCTATACATACTCCAGCCCGTCCATTCGTTCATTGTCTGTTGTTCCAGAGAGTAGCAGCTAATAGACTAATGGCCGGGGCTTGTGTATAAATAGGACAATGAATTCTAACATGCACGTCGTTGAACTCGCGAAATATTCCTTTCCCTACATATATGTCACAGGACACTACAGTGTTTTGAACGGTATGTTGACACAAACATTTTTCGCGATTTACTATCGTTAGGGCTAGGAAAAATTCGCGAGTTCAATGTCCTGCAAGCTAGAATCCAATGTCCTATGCCCGTCTATTCGTTCATTGTCTGATGTCTGAATGAGTAGCAGGTAATGGACAAATGATAGGGCTTCGGTATACACAGGATAATGGATTCTAGCATGTTGGTTGTTGAACTCGCGAAATATTCCCAGCCCTAACCACCATCTCTAGTTATTGACCTAAGTTCAGCAACGACGTGTCTGGTAACCGGGGAACCAATTGTACAAATATTTTACACGCGTGCGTCTTTGGAGTCTGGCTTGATGGAAAATCAATTAGGAAATTTTTCCAGTCGTTATGAATTACAAACGTTCAGTGGTTTCGAGTCGGAATTTACATTGGCACAATCTTATAACAACACAAAAAATATAAAAGACGTTGGTACACGCAAATACTAACTTCATACCTTACAAACCGACACATAGCTTTCTCTGAACATAATCCTTGTGTGCAGAGAAGAAGATCGAATGAAAATGAAGATGTTATTAGAGCTAATTTGTTTTTGTGAACAAGAGTTTTGCATCGATTTGTTTTAATGCCTTACATGAACAGTTGCAGTTCTGCTTCGTGGTAAGTGGTTGGATGTATCAACTGTCAGAGCCATGGGCTTCCACGCACAAATAAAATATGTGTGGTGTTGCAGGAACTTTGTTCTCATTGGCACAGTCGGATGTACGAGGCCTCTACACGACGCACATGCTGCCAATAGTTATGAACACAGCTGCAGTCGTGCTTTAGGGGCATTGGATTCAGTTTGTGCGAAATTATTTTCATAAAAAAAATCACTCGCTATAGATATAATGGTCAGCATTAACGGTACGGTTACAGCACTGTTTATTGTCATAATTATATTTTTGTATTTGTACCAGACATTTTTTTTCTTATTTAAGACGTAAATTGCGACTAAGTTTTGCTCATATAAAATTTGTTTATATCTCATAATTTTTGCAAAATGTATCGTAAATGCCAGAATTTGCATGTTACGGTTTTATGTACGCCACTAAAATTAACTGATAGACCAAACTGAAAAACATTCAGATTGAATAACATTTTTGCAGGCAAGGTATCAATAGCCTCGGACAGCCAATTAGCGGTGAAGTTCGCCTTTATCAAAAGGGCCGCCATGTCGTTTCATATCTGTAGTATGTCTGGGTCCAGATACTACATAGAAGAGACCGCAGTTTCTCTGCAGACAAACCTATGAGACGATCCACGCTGCAAGGTTAAAACTGTCACCTCACTCGAGTAGCAACCATAATGAACTTTTAGCTCAGGTTAGAGAATACTCAAGGCAGTCGTGTCTGGATTGCAGGTTGTTGAATTCGCGAAAATTTTCTAGTCCTTATTAATGAGGCATGATTAGGGACGCACGAAATTCGCGTTATTTTCTGGCAGGAGACTATAGACTGCAAGCTGCTGAGCGTTGTCTTTATGTGTCTCATCGGCCCACAATGTCGTGGAGACGACAGGTTGCTGAGCGTTGTCTTTATGTGTCTCATTGGCCCACAATGTCGTGGAGACGACAGGTTACTTGAGCGTTGTCTTTATGTGTCTCATTGGCCCGCAATGTCGTGGAGACGACAGGTTACTTGAGCGTTGTCTTTATGTGTCTCATTGGCCCACAATGTCGTGGAGACGACAGGTTGCTGATCGTTGTCTTTATGTGTCTCATTGGCCCACAATGTCGTGGAGACGAAAGGTTACTGATCGTTGTCTTTATGTGTCTCATTGGCCCGCAATGTCGTGGAGACTACAAGTTGCTGATCGTTGTCTTCAAGTGTCTCATTGGCCCATAATGTCATGGACTGCCGCAGAGATCACTTCTCATCAATAATTGAAATAATCACCTTTATAGTGACTAATTTACTGCCAAGTATTTACAAACGTAGGAGATGTCGCAAAAATTTATAGATCCCCTAATTTTTGTGAAAATATTTCTGCACCACTTTGTATAGTGCCTCATGTGCACATCAGCACTAGCAGCTCCGCTTAATTTTAAGTGATTGGCACTTTTAATCTGTTGAGTGTCTTAACGTTCAATTGCAAGTCACATTATTTGTGGTATCGCAGTAACCTTATTTTGATCGGTATAGTTCAATGAAGAACGCTGTTCCACAAAAATATACGTCTTCAGTGCAGCTAAATTGCAGAAGTGCATGTAACGCATTGAAATAAGTTGGTGCTGAAATCTTTTCGCGAAAATCAGGGGTCCCTACACACAGATGCTCGTAACCAACGAACTCACAGATTGTGATCAGGTAAATGCAGAACAGTGGAGTCTAGTCTGTCTGCAAAAATCACCGCGTATTTTGAATGCTTCTAGTCATGAGACACGCGTGCGTGGGTCATCCGAGTGATTAGCGGAAATGGCTGCCGCCCACGTCTGACCAGACCATAACAGCTGAGACGGTGAAAGTTACCCGCTGTCGTTGTGCAACATATTAACGGAGTCACTTTCTAACGTTACACTGTTGGCAGGCATAGTCACACGTGCAGCTGAGAGAATGGAAGAATGTGTTCAGCACGTAAGGTCTCATTGCTACTTCTTTTACGATAATTATTACGTAATTCTATACAAGACTAGATATAATAAAACTGTCCTACAGTTTTGTTTTAAACATTACGTATGTGAGTTATGCTTGTTAAACGAGTAGCGAAATTTTCTTCAATAAAGGTATAACCGTAGTAAAAACGGTAACGTTTTTCTTTTAATTAGTTGTATTAGTAAAACAATTTTCAACATGGTATTACGATATCTGCTCTTTTTTCAGGGGGCAATGGTGCACTTAATTCACAAATTTTTTGTTATTAGTTGAGGCATGGAAATTTCGAGAATTCATTTTAATGAAAGTTAGATTTTAAATCCCTGTACTTAATAGTTACTTTCGCGATTGTGTGACTGTTCATTGGACTCATTATTTATTACTCTGAAGCAATAGTAACCTTGCATTAAACCCTCCTTGACTCCTGCACTACCTTGTTAACGTACAACTGTCCACTCACATGGAACAGCAGACAATGTACAAGTAGCTGAGGACACAGTGTACTGTGAAGTCCACCCAGTATGTCGTTGTACCCGCGAAATTTCCGGCTCTCTATAGTTAGAGTATAGTCCAGGATAATGGATGGCAATTTTTCTACATATTTTATGCAACGCTGTTTTCAGTTATAATACAATACAGTAATACTAACTTATCAGTATCACACGATATATTTTAGATATGAAACAGCCAACAGTACAGTCCGATGGAACAACTGCATACACGCTACACTCACGACACAGCATTTCCGAGTTTCAATATACGTTAGTCTGGGACGTACTTTAAGATTGTGTTTTATCGTGAGTAAACTTGATACCTTGCTAGGTTTCAAACGTACACTCAACATGTCAGAATGTTTGCTCTTGCTACAGGCTGTCGTGTGTACGTGAATTCACAGCCCCATTTGACTGAGCCAATAATAAATATACTATTGCGCCAATATATGTATAGAGTCAGTGATTTTTTGTGAAAAGATTTCTGCAACAACTTGTTTCAATGTCTTACGTGCACACCTGCAACTATGGTTCGTGGCTAATTGGCAGAATATAATAGGGCAGAGGCGTGGCTCATTTGACTGCGCCAACCAGAACAATGTTACGGCGACACCACACGTCCGTGATTTGCGTGTAGGACTCCGTGACGCCGAAAGTTAAAAACTTCCTATCACTGGCCATGAAGCAGAGAAACAGATGTACACATAAGGCACTGAAACAAATTGTTGCAGAATTCTTTTCACCAAAAATCACTGGCTCTATACATGTAAGTGGTTTGTTTTCAGTAAACAAAGTCGTGCGAAGAGCAGTTCATCATATAGTTTGCGTTACATCAAGCTACGATGCATTTCCGCGAAAGTCCACCATCTCTAGTCATTCTTGAGGTAGGGTAAGTGGGCTTTACGTCTCGTAGACAGCGAGATCATTAGAGACGGTGACAGACAACTTGATACAAGGACAGTAGCTGTGAGAGGAGTTGACCATGGCCTTTGTTAAGGAACGATCCCAGCATTCGTTTGGAGTGATTACGGGGAACCATTGAAAACCGAAATCAGGATGGCCTGAGGCCTTGGTCCAAACCCGGGTCCTCCCGAAAATGACTACAACGTGTTGCCGTTGAGCCACCTCGCTCAAATACATATATTTTGAATTTTTGGCATTTCCTTTAAGGTATTTTCAAGCAAATTCCAGTCAGTAAAAAAAATCCGCTGTTACTATCTAACAAAGTAAATTAGGTTATAATTATTGCTATTAAGTTCAGTGTGAAAAGCCGAAATGTAGCAATATAAAAAACATTTGAATAGCTATTAACTCTCGAAAGTTCGTAAATATAAGACATAAGTACAGTAACTGAAAAAAAGGATGAAATACTGTATTTAACTTAACTTCTGTTCAACAATTTAACGTTTCTCGAAATGTTATCCTTTATAAGCATCGACCAATATTTTCCGGAATCTCGGAAACTTATAACGTTTAATTGAACGCACCATCATCACAGCTATAGACGTTTCAAAACATCAAACAAGTTCATTGCAATATTAACCTATGGGTTTCTAGTACATAAATTCCATCTTAAGAAATACAATTATTATTAACTATGATTGGAAAGAGCCAATACCAAAATACTAATGAGGATATCTGCTTAGAGTGCAATAAACCTTCTTAAAGGTTTAAATGTATACAAAAGGTAGTTAGGTACGAACTCTGATTTTATGTTATAAATATATATGTAACCAAATGTAAGAATTAGATATTCGATACTATATCTATTTATGGCTACTTTTTCGGAAATAAACCTCAGTGTCTTACAATCTCTGTAGCCTATATATGTGTCTATATGTTTGTATGTATGCGTGTGCTTGCGTGTGTTCGTATAAGTTTTGTGTCCTTATCTCGCTAACAGTTCGGCTCTTGCTAAACTAATGGCGCAAAAAGTATTAAACCTAATTTTCAACGAGAATGGCATTTATGTTCTGTTTCATAAGCATCAGCTAATGTCAACAATCTGTACAAGCCGCCTAATCGGCACTACAAAAAGTAAAAAAACCTAACATTTTGTTATACTTTATTAACTATTAAATGTGTTTAATGCTTTAAATGCCCATTTGTCCGTAGCTATTTCTCTGCACTTGAGGCATGAGTGAATAGGCGTGAAAGGAAACAGTGGCACTAATGTCTCAAAGCATCTACGCGCTGGGCACTAAACTGGTTGAGAGTATTTTCGTCGTGCTGTTTACAACCGTGGGAACTGTAATCGTATCATTTTATTGCACAGAAGGCTTATAAAAATGAAAGTACGCTCTACTTCTGACGACACTACTTGATATGAGATTGCTTGAATAGAAATTTCATTCCCAGGTGTTAAAAAAAGTCTGGAGCCAACTTTCACTAATGAACACTCATGGGCAGACGCATCTATGAGTCTGGGTGGGGGGGGGGACGAGGAACCGTGCCTTAAAAAAGTAGAAATAGGCCTACTCAAATTTCATGCCTAAAAATGGGGATGGGTCCGGGGGTATTTTCCAGAAAAAAAAATTGGATTTCAAAGGTAAAAATTATGTTTTTTAAGGAGTTTACGAAGCAAAATAATATAGTATACCACTTTAAGAAAGTGAAAGATTTTTATGTATAATATGTCGTATCAAAATATTCTTCTAACAACTTGCAATTTATTTGGCACAAAGAATAAAATCCAGAATTAGTGGGAATAACTGTTATTCATGCAGCGAAAACGATACATCCTTACCTTATCTTGTTATTTCGTAACATTTAAGGGAACCGAGATGAGTCTTTGGTTGGTTGAGGAGTGGGAGGGGGGAGTGAGCTTGCCTACATGACACACCGTGTATCCGCCCTTACGAAGGTAAAGGTACTTTTTTGAACAATCCAGAATCCGAGTCACATGTATTAAAACTACCTTTGATTTCGGGGCTATGTTATACGATTTCATACAGACTGAGGGGGCGAAATAGTAATAAATTGTACACTGGGCTCGTACTCGGTAAGTTCCGGGTTTGATTACCGGCCCGAGCTTCCGATTTCAGTTTTCCGGGTTTCTTTCCGAAATCTGGGTACATTTTGTGGTGTTTCCCATCTGCAGGTCATGATGGATTCCTACCCAGCTTTTTGTCTCTCGGACCCAATGTTTATGCCTCAAATAACATCTTTGTCGACGAGACGTCAATGTCGGTCCGGTTTGTGTGTGTTTAGCACAAAATATACGGATTGCTAAGAGTGCCGTTGACCAGTGTATGCACAGCAGTTTCGCCTTGACGCTCAAACTACTCAACTGGCGTGCAGTAATTTATTATTATTATAGTTTCTGCGGGACTATAAAGGTTTTATCCATTTTATTTGGGGGAAATATAGCGAAAAGTTCAACGTTTATTTTTAGTTGTGCGTTGTTCAAATCCGGTTGGTTGACATTTTTCCAGATACGGCACAGAGCAAAATCTGATTCTAGCCACTTTAAGATACCCGAAATACTTGTTCCTTATAAGCACACAGAATTTTTAAACCTATAGTTTTAAGTGTGTTCTTTTCACATATGTGCAATAATTCACACTAAAAAGTTTCAACATAAAAAAAGTCAATCGCTACTAGCTGCAACATGTTTAAAGGGCACGTACGGAAGCCTCTTAAGCACTGCATACTTATCTATCAACAAACCTTAAGGATTTTCATGTGCGTTTAATATAAAAATAGTATAATATTACGAAAAGGTATTAGCTTTGTAAACGATACTTATGTATACTGTTACCTCTTACAAAATAAATTTAGCTCGCATAGTTTTCTTAAACGGTGCGTCAAATAAAATTTTGCATGTTACGCTGCCATGCAAATAGTGAAAACCAGTTTAATCACATAAAATAAATAATGCATGTTGTAATAGTGTGCCATTGGCTAGATAACCTAACATTAGAAAATTTAACAGCAAACAACTTTTATATTTTAAAACTTTTTTCCTGTAATTTTGCAGTTTTTTTTTAATTCAAATATATTACGTTGTGGGTTTATACAAGTTAGGTTACGTAGCCAAAGGTATGTTGCTTCACTGAGAATTATTTCATTTGAGTAAGTCAGTTAGTTTTCACTATTTGCATGGCAGCGTAACATGCAAATAAAACTTGACGAGCCGTTTGTCTTTGCGAAGGAACATTTTCATACCACATTGGAATGATTACTGTTACGTTTCTCTGGCAATGGAAGCTATTACGTGTCTCCAGACAGTCAGACACATCGCAATAAAAATTATTTACCTACACAAATTATTATAAAAACTAGTAATGAATTAATAAGCAACAGTATCGTTGCTGGATATGGTGAATTTTCGCTAAAATGTGAATATGTTTTGTTGGCATTAAACACGTCTCCGAATTTTCGCAGTCGATGACTATCATAAGGGAAAGAAACGCTTTTCTACTTTGATTGGTACAGACGATTAACACTCTGATGCTATAAGTACTTGTATCTAAAGGTATTTCTGCTTATCTGGCATTGAAAATTTTATAGAGCGACTCAAAGACATACCTGCTACACTGATACTCAAGTCCTTTTTGTACCCAAAGAAAGTTTTGCTACTTTGCTACTGGAAGTAATTTACATGCAAAAACTATTGTTATTTTGATAATACAAGTCCAAATTACAATCCATAGTGATACTTTTGGAATGGAAGTATTTTCGTAACCAAAGCGATTTTGCTGTAACAGATATTCCAAAATTCTACTTATGCAAAGAGATTCCTATTGATGCTGCAATTCATGTGAATGTCCATAACAGACTTCCGTGAACCGATGATGCAAGTCATTCTTTCGACTGCAGAAAGCTATGCCTTTTTAATAAATAATGTACAATCTACACGTCTGTTTGTAAACATTGCGTTTCATTAAAGACTTAATTGTCATAAAATGCCCTCGTCATGAATCACCGTCTTCGCCAACGGCTGGCACACGCACACCCATTGTTTACACTGTACCCATTCCAATAGTGGAAACATGGACAGAAAACTGTCAAGTGACAACAAAAGTCATCGGCTCGATGACCAGTTTGCATTGTAATTATTAGAAGTTTGCGAATTTTGCGGAGTTGGTCAAGGCCAAGTTTGAAACCAAAAAGCGTGCACTTTACTGTTATTCCTGTGAATGAACGACTGCTGTTTCGACGCGCATTTGATGTCTGCAGACCGGTAATAAATTACTACATCGTTTATTGGGCTATCACGTTTACCAACTTCAACTGTTTTAAGATAAGAAAAACTGTTCTTGGCTGCTGAAACATGAATCCGCGAAATTCGCGCTCCTCTAATTGAATAAGTCATTGTCAAAACGTACTACATTAAAATTTCATGAATATCTGGTATTAAGTTTACATAATGAAGATTGATTTTTTTTTGGGCACTCCGGATCGACTGACGTTGAAAAGAACTTCGTTCTTAACTTCTGTGCATACATTGCGAACATGCAATTTCTGAAGGATTTGTTTAAAAGAACTACGTTCAAGGGTTTATTTGATTTCTCACAATGGTCGGTAGCGTGCCGGCCTACGGTGCCAGAGGTTCTGGGTTATAATTCAAGTACGGGCATGGATATTTGTGCCATTTACTTATGTTGAGATTATTTGTGAACCGTCCCTCATTAAGCCGAACTGCATAAAACCGGGGTATGTTAATTCATCCTCTGAAATAAATAAATAGATAACTCACACTAAATACTTTCTGACATAGTGCGTTAATCAATGACCGATTCAACTATAGTTACGATAATATTTATCATGGAAGTATTTCGCAGCTTCAAAAACGAAATCTCGTATTTTGAAATTGTTGCTGTAAGCTAAATTTGGATATTAAGACATGACTATTAGAATGCTTACATTTGGGAAATGCTGCAAACGACAATTTCGTTTGTTGAAAAATCGTTAAGGGCCAGAGGTTTCTCGCGAAAATATTTGCCGAACGTGCACATTTGCTGCGGTGTTTCATGGTTATTGGCTGCGAGTAGTTGTGCAGAGAGTGTCTCATTTGACGGTGCCAGCCGAATAAAGGTTATATAGACACCACATATCTGTGATTGGTGGCTAGAACCGCAAGAAGCGTAAGAACTAAAACTTTCAATCATGACCACAGTTAGAGACGATGGTTTCCCGCGGGAAAACTTGACTGTTTGTTGGAATTCAACACACGTTCAGCATATCAGAAGATTACTGGCTTTAGCTTGTACTTGGAACTGTTGCCCTATTTGACTGAGCCTATGAGTCCGGCTATTGTAATATTTGATGCCTGTTACTGGGTTTAAGACAGCTACGTTGTGTCAGACGTACATCACCCAATCATACATGTCACAAGAAACTACAGTGTTTTCAAGGACATGTTGGCACAAAAACTTTCGCGATATACCATCATATCTAACCAAGATGTTCACGTAAGTTGCGAAAATTCAGGGTCCCTGAAGAACGTAGCTAGTGTTGACTGAGACGGCGGACGCGAAGGAAGGTAGTTCGCGAACTCGCGGAGAGGTGCGACCACCTTGGAATGGGCAGAGTAGAAGGTAGGCATGCAGATGAGGTAAGAAGGCGAAGCTCACTAACCACAAGGCTCCCGCAGCGTTGGGCGGCCATGGCCCCCGGAGTAGCGCCGAAGAGCAGCAGGCGGGTTGCCGTCAGCAGGCGCCGATGTAACCACCGTCAGCTGGGTGGCCGTCGACTCCCCTCGCGTTATATACGGCGCCAGACACGAGGAAGTGCATGCGGACAGACCCCTCGCCCCGGTCCACTTCACTTTCACCCGCGAGGTGAGGCGGGGGGACATCCCCCTACCCCCTAGCACCAGCCCCGGCCGGAGAAAGGTTAAGTTCGGGGGACTGCGAAGGCCAAGGACTGCGAGAGGACGTCTCTCGCTCGTGAGGGGGCAGGGGTCCACGATCACTGTCAGGAGGAGGGACTGGGAGTTCAGGGTTCCCCTCCCCACACCCCACCCACCCACCTGGCACGTGGGGGGAAGAGAAACCACAGTCGACGTCGCGGACTTCAACCACACACGGCCACGCCGATAACAACACCGTCCCTCTCGTGCAGGTTGGCGGTTCGCTGAAAACATCAATTATTTTGATAATTTTTATTTTTTACGATATATGCTTTATTTTGTAGACATACATTGTGACTTTTACAACTGTAATAAAATTTAATTTAGCTTTAATAAATTTTGTATAGTGACATATCGAAGTAAAAAATTTGCATGCAATAGTTTTATGCTAGAAAAGAAACTGACTTAGAGAAATTAATATACACTGAAGAACTTTGAAACGGACTACCCCATGACATGCATAAAAACCGCTGCGAGTGGTATGTATTTTTAAAAACATGTATAAATAAATTTAGAAAGTGGCTATTTTTATTTCTAATTTTTTTTAAAGTACAAACCATATTCAAAATGGTTTTTATACGTGTTTTGGTGTAGCCGGTGACACGGTTTTTAAGCGTGAGTTATTGCATTTCTTTAAGTTCGTTGATTTTTCTTTCTTGGATAAAATAATTTCATGCAATGTTAGATTTCGAGATGTTAATATACTAAAACTATAAGAGTTAAATTATCATTACAGTAAAAATAAGTCACACTATATGTCTACAAAACAAACTGTATCACGTCAAAACATTGAAATTGTTAAAACAATTACATTTCTTTAATAAACTGAGACATTAAGAGTAGGTGTCAGTCTCCATATCAGATTAAAATATATTTTACTTTTATTAAATTCTAAGAAAGAAAATTGTGAAAGTTGTGATTAAAGCGTGAATTCTATTTAACTAGTTATACAGTACAAACATAGAAGTTGAACACTTGACGTGTATACAGGCCGCAATCGATGCAGCATTTTTTTTGTATAATCTTAATTTGCTGGACTGATTGTCCAAGTTCTCAGTAAAGTACACAGAGGCTTTGACAAGTATATGAAGTTGCTTACTTGTTGGGTGTTTCAGCATAATAGCTTCGGCCGCCATAACTTATTATGTATTTTAGTGAAGGTTAGATAGTACTTACAGGAGTGATAAGTTACTTATAATGAATGATCTATTTTGCTTCGACTGAACGAGCTATCGTTGTGATTTTCACTGCACTTGGATACTTGAATGCATTGAAGGTATTCCCGATTAAAAGGTAAGGTAAACGTGCTCTACTTCTCGTAGACAGCGAGGTCATTATAGACGGTGACACACAACTCGGTACAATGACAGCAGCTGGGAAAGGAGTCGGCCATGGCCTTTGTTAACGAACCATCACGGCACTCGCCTGGAGAGAGTTTAGAGAAACCATGGAAAACAGAAATCAGGATGACTGGACCCGGGGATCGAACCCGGGGCTCTCCCAAGTGCGAGTACAACGTGTTACGGTTGCGTCAATTCGCTCGCTTAGTAAAAACAGCAACACTTTGACTATGTCATGTCATTACACGTGAACTAAGGTAAAGGTAACTAACAGATTTTTGCGAAAATGTTTTTACACTAGCATGTTTCAAAGATTTATGTGCACATCTGCTTCATGAATAGCGGTTGGATGTTTTTAACTTTCAACGTCTTGATCAAATATGTGTGGCGTCGCAGTAGTAACATTAATCTGATTGGCCCAGTCAAATAAGTGATGCCTCTGCATATATAAACGTTACCAATAACAATGAAGCATAGCTGCAGATGTGCACGCAAGGCATTGAAACAACCTTGTGAAAAAAAAAACATTTCCTCAGGTACTATCGCTTCTTTCAATTAATAAACGAACAGAATATACTGTAGCTAGTTATTTGCAACAGCTTTGTTAGTAGTAAAATAAACTATAATCTTAGTAACAAAAAAATATGTGATGCAAGTAACGAAACCGAAAAACTGGACCCTCAACTGACAAAGCAAAACCTGTCCTGTGCACAACGTAATTATTGGTAGCTGCATTCACGCCAGAATAATTATATTCTTTTGAGGTGTACTATTCGTAAGCTGGGGCCGCGGTGGCCGAGTGGTCAGACCACTCGCCTCCCACCAATGTGATTCGTGTTCGCTTCCTGGCGGAGTCGGTCCCCGGTATTTCGCCTGTGAGAATCGTACCAGACGATGTCGTTGGTCGGCGAAGTTTCTCGAGGATCTCCTGTTTCCTCCGACCTTTCTTTCCGGTGCTGCTACTAACTCACATCATGTCACCCCTCACCAGCGCTAAAGACCTCGATGTTAAGAGGGCGTGGTACATAATTCAACGCTAAAAGCATTAATCTATAATTGTAGGTTTCTTGAAGCCAATTTCTGAAAAATTAAATAATAGCAATCGTAGACAAAAATTTTAGACAACGTTTTAAACAAAACTGTTTCCAGTGTTACACAAGGCACAATCTCTGACGCCGGGACCTCGTGCATGTAACTGCGGCGCAAGAGATCACGCGTAACGAATGAGTAATTCTGGATAAATATATAATCATAAAGTTGGCAAATACCATTATCTAGGATTTTCATTTAGTATTTTATCCATATTGACTTCGAAAAAAACGTAGAAATCAATTGATGTTTTCAGCGTTTATTTATCTATCATGCACTGACCAAAATCTCTCACTCACTCACTATTCGTCAGTTGTTATATCACATTCATTTGCGTAGGTTAAAATTAGGTCTTGCTAAATAATGGCCAGCCTAATTTTTTTTTCTGGCAACTGATCTGCAAAATATTGATGAGCAACTTAAAATGTTACACTGCACTTAACAGGCTATTTTATGAATGCAGCTAATGTTCGTTACATCCGCAGAATTTTCTTCCTCAGATGATAACATTTGGCACTATTCCGTATTTGAATATTAATTCTGGTCTCTGCTAAATGCATTCAAGTTATATACTAAAAGAACAAAACAATATTAATAGGCAATTTGTTACAGTTACTTAAATATAAGAACACCAACAAACCAGATTATTTGACCTGCTACTCCCACTAACACATACGAGTGCTGAAAATTCACTCTCAACAATTGAATTGCAACAACACATTTTTTTTCGGTAAATAAATTTGTTTACAATGTGCCACTTTGAAGTATAGTTGTCGGAAAGAACCCTTACGTACACCGTCTATTGTATTTGTGAAAAAAAAAAAAATAAACTGTGTCTAAATTAAAAAGACAATAAATCTGTTATCAGAAGAATTTGTAAAAAAAAAAAAAAATTATTAAATTAATGAAACCGAAGGCATGCTTTGTACCTTTCGTTTGTTGTAAACCGATATTTCTGTCGTGTAAGAAAATTATTTAAAAAAAATGTTTAATGTTTTTTCAGTGTATTGTACAAGACAATGACTTTTGGTGAAAATAATATTGCAACAATTTTTTTAATGCCTAACGTTTACATCTGCAGTTGATGGTTATTGGCGGAATGTAAAAGTGCAGAGACGTCGTTCATTTTACTGCGCCAATCAAAATACGGTTACCACACCACACGTCTGTGATTAGTTGGTAGAAGTTTCGAGACGCTAAGAATTAAATAGTGAGGGATAGTCTCCATCTTGAATTTTTTTGTAACAAAACTATTCTTCTGGATAATACGAAATATAATACGTATTGATATCATTTTAGACACCATAAATCTTTATTTTCCGTTACTGTTGTTAAAATTCGTATTACTTTCTGAACTGCAATTCGATTGTAACAATAGTAACAGAAAATAAAGATTTATTGTGTCTAAAATTCTATGAACACGTATTATATTCCGTAGTTAGGTTAAGGTTCAAAAATTTTACCCAGAAGGAAAGTTATGACACAAAATATAAAAATTCAAGATCGTGAATATCGCTGACTCTTAAAACATCCAATCACTGGCCATGATGCAGGGCTGCATATGTGCACGTAAAGAACTGAAACCATTTCCTGCATATCTCTTTCCACAAAATGCCAGTAGCTCTATGTATTGTGTACAAAGCCATGTGCTCGTACTTATTTTCACAGGACAAGTTTATAAAAATGCTTAAACAAACTTGTATATATAAGGCAATGGACATCGTAATTTCTTCTAGTAAACACAACGAACGGGAACTCCAATGGTGACAGACATCGTGAAGTGTTAATAACTTTACCCTGTTTAAGCCGTGTTTGAAGTCGTCGCGTGCTTGAGGCCTGCATTCGTACTTCATACCTTTCGGTTCCAACCTAAAATGTATAATGGTCACATTTTGCTGTCACCGTTAAAAATTTGTGGTCACATTTTGTTATAATTATTAAAAAAAAACTATGACCACCAAAATAATTTTGTATCTATCCACGAAATAATTTTGACTCGGTACATTTCCTACGAAAACTTTACTTTCAATGCAATTGGACAACCAACCGCCCCCCCCTTCTCTTCCCCTAGATAAGTCAGACTTTCTTACACTCCTAAGAGTTGAGCATGCTCTCGCACAATGCTAACAGGCGGGTGCTTTTCAAGGATTTGTCTTCCAGCACATTAGATTTATCAGTCCTATAAACGCACTAGCAAAATCGATTTCCCTTTGGCTTCCAATCGTACAAAGGGAATATATGTGTAGCACTGATTACCTGATTGCAGTCAACCTAGCGTTATCTTTCAGCCGTGGTTATTACTATTCGTTAATAGAGACACTGAATTTTTGAGGAAATATTTTTTCACCAGCATATTTATATGTCTTACGTACGAAGTTATATTCGCAAGTCACTTACGTGTGGCGCCGCAGTAAACTTTTTTTTTTCTAATTTTCTCAGTCAAACAAACAACGCCTGTGCACAAAGACGTGCTGCCATGGCCAGGACGTAGAGTGCCAAATGTTCACGTAAGTTACTAGAACAAAGTAGTGTAGAATTATTTTTACGAAATTTTAGAGTCTCTATTAATAACATACTCCCCTCCCACGGATTGTTGTTGGAACCGTAATATATCCTATGCTTTGTGGAAGAGAAAATTTTAATAATACAATATGAAAAAATGTTATGGTTTAAAAACAGAAAACACAATAACATTGTCTAACACTTCTCCTTAACTGTTTTGAAACAGTCACATCAGTTTTGTTTAATTACCGGCATTATTTGAACTTTTCGGAAAGAAATTACAACGAACCAGACATTTTCGCGAAAATATATTTGTACCAGCATGTCTGAATACATACGTTCACATTTGCAACTCTTCTTCATGGTTACTGGTAGAGGCCAGGACATTTCGCAAACATCTGAGAAGACGTCAGATTTCAAACTCCTCTGCAGCTAATATATTACTTCCGAGATTGGATCACTATTACTGAAACTATTCCTTGAGGACAGTAAATCTGTGGCAGACGTACACGAAAACTCTCAATGACTCCCGCGCTACCTTGTTAATGTACAACTAGCCACTCACTAGAGCAGCATCCAGTGTAGAAGTAGCTGAGGACAGAGTGTACACAGTAATGTGGAGTCTAGCCGGCTGGTTATTGAACCTGCGAAATGTCTTGCCTCTAGTTTATGGCAATGTGTGTAGAGACTCCTCTCATTTCAATTTACTAATCATAACAAGGTTTCTGCTGACACAGAACACGTCTGTGATTTGCGGGCAGAACTCCAAGTTGATGAGAGTTAAAAACACCCAATAATTTACCAAGAAGCAGCGCTGAAGATGTTCACAAAAGACATTGAGTCAAGATGGTGGGAATACGTATTTTCTCGGAAATTTTTGGTCCTTAACATTCTGTAATCTAAAATAACGCAACATAATATTTTATTGCTAGTTGGATTAAAACAGTACTGTTAATAGTCGTATGAACTGTATTAATTGTAAGGGGGGGGGGTGAGGGGTCAGACCTCCGCATCCCACCAAGGCGAACCGGGCTCGATTCCCGACGGGGTAGGTCCCTGGATTTTCGCATGTGCGATTCGTGCCGGACGATGCCGGTGGTCGTCGGGTTTTCTCGAGGATCTCCAGTTTCCCCCACCCATTCATTCTGGCACTGTCCCATACTCACATCATGTCATCCCTCACCAGCGCTAAAGACCTCGCTGACCAAAACCTCCCACTCACTCACTGTGATAATGGTAACAAAAATGTCTTGCAAGTAACATAGTTTGGTTATAAAATTCTGGTGAAGATATCTGTAGTTTATTTTAGGACAAGCCTTATAGTTAGCGATGACGGTACATCGCGAAATAATTTTGTGCCAACAAACCCTTAAAAACACTATAGTTTCTTGTGACACATATGATTTGGTGATATACGCCCGACACAACGTTGCTGTCTGCAGACCAATAAAAGGCATCACATACTACAAAGGCGTGATTCTTATTGGCTTATTCAAATAGAGCAACAGCTCTACGAACAAGCGAAAGCCAGTAATGTTTTCATAAGTTGAACGTGCGGTTAAACCCAACAAACAGTCAAGTTTTCCCGCGATTAACCACCATCTCTGCTTATAGTCATACAATTTTTCAATGGCTACAAAAATAACATTGCTTTCAAAGTAAACATCTTAAAGAAATAATTTAGTAACATCAAATGCATATTTTATAGCATTTAATTTGTCGTACAACTATTTTTAATAATACAAAAAAACTGTTCTTAACTGTGTAACTTTAAAAATAAAAAATAAACTACTTACAGTTTAGTTTTCCGTATTTTCATTTTTATACAGAGTGCCCCTGAATAACGTTTACAGTTCTTCTTCACATTGTAGAGGATGCGAAGACGAGTAAAATGATACAGTACACTTAGGGTTGCAGAAGCTGCGGGAAGAACCCGTAAATGGACCCTTAATCTGTGGTCTTCGAGGGTCGCAATATGCGTGGAAATAGGAACAAATCGTAAGAGTGACGTCAAACAATGTGTCAAGTATGTCGAGCCAAAAGTCCGGGGAGTAGCGGTTGTGTATCGATCACGTCGCTCCAAGGAGATTCTGATTCGATGTCCGGTCAGGGTCATTCCCAGGTTGTCACATGTAGGACTCGTGTGTGATGATCCAGCAGGTCGAGGGGATACCGCGGGAAACTGAAGTTTCCTCTGTCCTTTTATTCCGGGCTAGCTCCATAATCACCTCTGTCACCCTCATTCGCAGTTACTACTATATCAATGCTATTTCAACGCTGATTGCATCCTTAAAGACCACAATTTGTGTGTCAATTTACGGGTACTTCCCAGCCTCTGTGACCCAAGTGTGCTGCATCATTTTACTCGTATTTTCATCCCCTACAACGTGACATTATTCAGGGACATTCTGTACGTGTCGTATCAGATATTTTATTTTTATTTCATACTAGCTGTCCATCCAAGACTTTGTCCACATTTAGTACTTGTAGCATGCAATGTCGGCAGTAAAAAAAAACATCAAAAACAAATCAAGGAAACAATTAATAAACTACTCAGCTTAGGTACTCGTTTGTGTGTGTTATTTTCTTACAAATAACTGATTGAATTCCTTGTGAAATTACATGTGTTTACCTTTGTTTTCAAGTTTCAAACAAAGTCATTTTGTTTGTTTACTTGTCTGTTTGTTTGTGTGTATTCTATGGTTTTCTGTGACACGCCATTTTCTGCAATGGCGTATGTCCGAAATTCATCTTTAGTTCGCAAAATTTTTTACGGTTGATACTTCCTTCATTTTGAGTCGGTTTCATACAATAGTTTGTTTGCCAGAACACGAACGAATAAAACATCTCGAGTAGTGGGAAACGCTGTAGAAAGAGAGCTAATCACATATGCAAGACTCGCCTGCAGCACGTTTCATGCAGTGCAAGGTATTTCATGCGCACGCGACCTGGAAAGAAAATTGCACGTGAGAAAGTCGAGCAAAATTTCCTATGAAACAGGTTCTTGTATACATTTATCAGAGTAATAAGTAGGCAAGTTTATCTCTGAACGACGGTAGTTTCTGTTGCGTGTTACTTTCAAACATGCGAACACGAGTGCAAAAAGCAAAGTACTAAAATATAAACAATCCAAAAACAAAAAGTATTGCTAAAATATTTCTGTACGCCTCAGTTACGGAGGTAATTTCCTAGACATATTGGATTTATGCTCGTCTTCTCGCTACTATATTATTTTCAAAACTTAACAACGTTTTAAAAGTGCATTATGACGTAGCCTATACGTGATGTGACAAAAATATGATTTTTGTCCAGCCGTTAATTTAAAGATTCTGTAAAAATATTGAATTGTCTCACAATTTTTGGAGGTAAACCTGCTTTTCATGACTTTCTGTGGTAAATTTCGGTACACTTTAACATAAATCACGCACTTTTTGGGAACAAAAAAACTATCTAGAGTATTGTGCATGTTCTGGGGTCGTAAAAGTAGTCGAAACGCACATCTCGTCTTGAGATCGTATCAGGTGATGCAGGCTTGATGTGAGTTTCTAGTCTTGAGACACACGCGATTTAATAGACAGTTCTCGAGGTGTAGGCCTACTTAGCTGATAGTATCAAAATTCCCTTCTCAAGTGATGCGAGATTCTGAGATGCGATTTTTTTGGAATGTCAAATGCTTAGTTGTATGCTGTGTGTGTGTTGGTAACAAAAGAAACCGGAATTTGGCAATATTAATGTTTTAGGTGTTGTAGTGAAAACAGTTTTGGTAGGCATTTGTTGAATGGTTGTTATACACGATTGCGAAGAGGTATGTGGCTTTTATAAGTTGTGATCATTACAATTATCTCAGCATTCGCAAAAATAGAAATGGAATAGCATGCACAATAAGTGGCAAGTCCATTTTGCTGCTGTATACGAACATGTGCACTATACATTTATTTCTTTTTTTAAATTTTCATAGCCTTGCCAGAATGTTTTTTTTTTTTTTTTTACTAATTCAGTTTACCTCCGCATACAAGTTGTGCTACATAATATCTTCTCATTACAATGATATGATTACAATTACATAACCAACAAATGTCAATTGGACAATTCTAAAAAAATCATCTCAAGTCACCACACTTCCCCGATACGATATTTTAAAGCTAATATTCGTCAGTCGATATTAGTTTCAGTAACTATTTATGTGGTGTAGTCTCGAGACTCTACTATTAAATTGTAAAATTGAGTTTCAAGTAACAAATCACTTGATACACACTCAGCTGAGAGTTACTTGAAAAATAGTCTCAAAAACAAACCTCAAAATGTGTTAATTTTTCATCTCTTCTCAGGACTATTCTCAAGAGCTAATATTCAACATCAATAAGGACATTATTGATAGTACGCTACGTCGTTGGACGTAAAGGTTTCTTGGTAAATATAATGGTTTTTGGGATATCGCACAATGAGTAATGAACAAAACTTTCTTAGCAGTTATATAGAGCGTACAAGACGTACAATGTTTTAGTCAGATGTACAATATTGTTTACGGATTTTTTTTTTCGGTTATGTACTCTGAATCTCTACGTAATATTATAAACGTATTTAAGTAGTATCGATGAAAATCACGGTGTATTTTTGATTATGTGGATATGTTGAATGAAACAAAAATATGGTAAAAAACGTTATTATCTCTACAGGTTTCTAACAGGCTTATGATAACACTATAACAGTAGATTATAACATAAAAATTCTCACTTTGTAAGCAGTTATACGGTTTATGCAATTCTGCAGCCCGGGGCCACAATTAAATACCACGACCTGTTATTTACACTTACGCAGAGCAACGCAAGTGTAGAGCACCAAAACTGGTCTTTAGTTGCATGCATGTGGGTATTTAATCCCATGACAGTGCAACCAGATGTAACTCAGGTGCACATTTTACGTTGCGCCCATAACAAGCGATATTTAATCGGCCCCCGGAGTAGTAGTGTTTACTATAAACATCTATAGCTGTTTTGCAGGAAGTGAGTAGCGGCAAGAAACTATTTAGGCCTGCGTGTATTTTTTGTTGTTTTTCCGCGTGGCAGACGATGTAGTGTTCGCAAAAACAAAAATTTTCATTGCCGCATCGCGCCCTTCGAGTCACGTCTGTCACGCAATTGTGATTTTAGTATAAGTTTTTTTTTCGGTACGGTAAGATTTCTATACCACAAGTTAAACTAAATAACCTTTAAAGGTAAATTAGTCTTTGATGTTCCAAAAACATTTTTACTGTGTCCTACCACTGTGTCTCGGTTTCAACGACCTTGATCTTAGACTACTGCTCTCTCGACTTGAGAGTCAAGTGTTGCAGTCGCATTCCTGGCCCCTGGACACGCATACCTTGCTGCATGTGGTGGTACACGCAATCTCAGCTGCGGAGAAAGTGATTACTACACGAGCTGTCGCCTAGAGCGCCGCCTCATTTCTCCACGAGAAATAATACGCAGAGGCAGTGTCGGAGCCAAACTGAGGAGATCACGAACACTAACAGCATGAAAACAAAAAGTAATACGTTTTTATTTTT
>PNEQ01056686.1:105006-157694 GCA_003012365.1 Medauroidea extradentata
ATATATATATATATATATATATATATATATATATATATATATATATATATATATATATATATATATATATATATATATATGCCTAAGCCACGAAGAGTCGTTGCAGCAAGATTTTACTTGTGATGCAGTAATTTTCACGGAGTAGACTTTACTGTTTGTCAACCAAAATTTTAATTAAATAATTATAAATAGCTAGGACAGGTTTGCTGCAGAATATCAGAATCAGATTTCCCTGTCAATTCAAGGCTTTACACCCAAAAATCAAGACTTCCTATTCTTTCATATGTAATAAAAATAATAAAATATTAACTTTAAATATTTGGGCAGAATAGATTTTAAAATCATGTCTGAAAACTGATATACAGGATGGCAAAGAATAAGTGTTACAAACTGATAGGGATGGTAGGTGTGCATGTTTGGAACATATTTGATTAAGGAACCCACGTACAGAAACGCCTCCTTATACCCGAAAATGACGCTATAGGTAGTTCGGAATAAAGTGAGCACTAAAGATTTAACATTTGAAAAAAATCACTAGCCGTTACTGCATATAAGTCAACATTAACAATAGTTGCCTTCCTGCTTGTATGGTTGGCAGTGTATTGCAGTAAGTAGTTCCGTGTATTTTCCTGTTTGAATACAACAATACTGAAATAAAATGAACGAAATTTGACAGAGCTATGTTGTATATAATTAATAAACGTTTCTTGTCAAGCTATATAGGTTCCTATCGACTGCACAATTTATCTTAAATGCGCAAGTATTAAGTGACGTGTCCAGAGAGGTAAGATATTTCCCGTCGTTAAGACGTTACGCGCGGAAAGATACGAATTGGCTGCAAACATAAATTTAGCAGGGCTTTTTTGAGTGGTCACTTAATTCTGAACCGCCTATACAAATGAACAGGGGTAGTTAGGCAACCTGGCGACAACAAGCCAGTGAAAACATCACATGGTCATCATGTTGTGTCTCTTACGTACTACCCGCTTTTATGCTCAGTGACTGCACGAGGCACCTTGCATGTGTTGCACTCGCTATTGTCGTAGTAGCAGAGGCGCCATGGAAGGCTACACATTTGCAGAGCTAGACGGAGGACATTTTGAGCAGCACATGTAAAGGATACATATTACTTAATAAACCTGAATGGTAATAAAGCTACACATGTGTCGTTACTGACATCCGACGACAATGTCCCAGCCAGGTTGCCTACATACCCATGTTCATTTGTTGCGCCATTTTCAGGTATAAGGATTCATTTCCGGACATGGGTTCCTTGATCAAATATTTTCCAAACATGCACATCTACCATCCCTATCAGTTTGTAACACTTATTCTTGGCCACTCTGTATATATAAGCGAATGACCACCTTCACTCACTGACTGGATAGCTGATTCATCAACGCCAACCCAAATCACTGAACATAGAAACACAAAAATTTAGTTATAGCATCCCTTTAGGGCGTAGAAGCACACTAAGAAACTATTATTTTAAAGAAATTACAAAATTAACGAGATTAAATTAATTAGCTTTCATTGAATCCCCTGTAGCGGTATAACCCGTCGGGGTAAAGAGGTGATTCTTACTTCAGAATGAAGCTTAAAAATGTATAATTTACTTTATGTATAAATTTTACCAAATTCGAAAATTAAGAGGGTGAAATATGTAAAATGGGTTTTCAATAAACCTTCCATTACTCTAAAACTCGTTGAGATAGCTAAATGATTTTTACTTTAGAATGAAGTTTTCGCATGTTTCTAAAAAGTCGTTTCAGGATTTTTTTAAAAAATAAACTACTAAGTTAATTTAAAAAATTTAACAAAGTTTTCAGTATTCCTCTGCATCTCTTAACGCGGTTGAGATATCGAGATGATTTTTGAATACGAATGTAATTTATGTAAGTACAAGAACATTACCTCTTGATTTTTCATAATTCGACAATTTAGAAGGTGGAAAGATATAAAATGTTTCAGAAGTCACGAAAAGCAGGCATGACCACGGAGAAATAATTTGAATGTTTTACATTTTGCCGTCTTAGTGAGGAATTGATCGAGAAGCTGTCAAGCGAGCATTAAATCTTACGAAACTTCGCTACGTTACGAAAACCCTCGTGGTAAAGAAAAGAAAAACTTACTGAGCAAATAAGAACGGAAAACGCTGCAGGTAATTTATTAAATAATAAATGACTATTCAAAAAACACATATCGGTATTAAAATCACAAAACGGTTACAGTCATGCTCGGTGGTTTTTTTTTTTTACATATGTGCAAAGAGCGGAACAGATTTTTATCATAATGCTCTGAAAACATTCAAGACTGTGCGAAGTTCTACAGTGTTGAAAAAGGCATTTTTTAAAATAATACATATTTCTCCCGTTTATATATACATATGTATGTTTATTTTCATAACAAAATTTTAATACTTGAAGTGCAAAAATTATATATATATATATATATATATATATATATATATATATATATATATATATATATATATATATATGTATATGTAAATAACTTAGAAATTAGTTTTTTTATTAAGGTGGTGAAGACTGTGTATGTGTGTGCCAAAAAAATTTAACAATTATTCTATGAAAATATTAGTACGTTTTAAAAATAATATTACGTAAACCAATGTAAAACTACCAGGTGTGGTCTAAACTAGTGATTTTTTTAGAAGGTTTTTGTAATAATTTTAAAATTTATTACGTTACACTTGTAAATATTCTACGCTATTCATTGGCATCCGGTAATTAACATAGTTTGCATTGTAATGGAACGGTCCTTAGAATATGCAAATAATGTGTAACTTTCGAGGGGAATCACTGGAGTAATATGACATTATTTCATTTCACAAAGTTTCTAACTTTTTAATTAAAAAAATAAACTCATTGTTACTACCAAGCTTTATTACATTGATAAGTACCGTAAAATAAGATTCAAATGATCAGTATATAATGTTTGTTTTGGGGGAAATAACACACAAGCATATATACGAAAAGGTGATACTATACGTTTTTCTGTTAGCCGTAAAGATTAATGCACCCTACAGTGAGCTAAATGTTGTTAGTAGACTTGTGCCGCTGAAGAACTTCAAGGGTGTATACATTTTTAACGCTGTGTTCATAAGAATGATTTAGTAGCTGGGAAAAAGAGTTTTTTAAAATTCGTTACCTGTAGGCCTATGTTTGTGTCTAACTGCCCAACAACGATCTTCTTGGACCGCGGCGGCCGAGTGGTAAGACCAATCGCCTTCTCCTCCCGGGTTCAATCCCCAGCAGGGTCATTACCCGGATTTTCTCATGTGGGAATCGTGCTAGACGATGTCGCTGTCCGGCGGTTTTCTCGGGGTCTCCCATTTCCCCTCACCCCTCTCATTTCGGCACTTCTCCATATTGCCATCCTTCGGCATACGCAGATTGCCTACGAGCTTCCAGTAATAAATCTGCATTCTGAGTGCTGTACCCAGGTACTCAGGTATACACTTCGTACGATATAATTTTTTACTTACCCATCTCCTTATTTCATGAAGGCTGGCCTGAATAAGTGTGTCCCCTAAGGTTGGAGCTCTCGTACATGCTCGCGTTACGTAAGAAGTGGGGAGAGCAATAAGATGTTCCTTTTCCTTTTGGAAACCTAAGGAAATACTAAGAGGTAAACGTGAAGCGTATATTCACAGCGTCTTCCATAGATCTCTCATCTACCATATACTTTCCTCAACGCCGCTGAGAAACCAGGGTCTTCTCTCTTATCTTCACCGACCAAACTCTTCACCTCACCGCCAGCCATGTGACTCGGAGGATAATGAGATGATACGCGCGTTGTCCGACATTAAAGCCGTGCTATCATTTTCTTCCTTTTTAGCGATATTAATTTTTTACACGTAAATGAGAGCAGATATAAAAAATCAGTCTGGCAGTTTTCTTTAAAATAGACTTTTCCACGTTGCCTGATTTTTCAAGCCAGTAAATACTACGGTTTTAGCTAACTATGCAGTTTACGAAATTCTGTTTAATTGACTTTTCAGTCGAAAACGTATAATTTCTTGTTTTGAAAAATAGTGAAACAGCTATCCCGGTAAAAGCGACGTTAAACCAAACCGCCAAAGAGATTTTTGATATCTACTCTCGTTTAAGTTTAAAAAATAATTATAGCAATAACAGTAGTTACAAGAGAGATTGGCCTTAATAGGAATAACCAACAGCACACAAGAAGTGTTGATGAATGCCACTGATGACGCACAGAAGTACAGAGGAAGAGAGTTCTGGCACACGTCTGCTACGATTTACACATAAAACAAAATACAAGTTTCATGTATGCTGTAATCTACGTGTAATTTGCATGAACATCTCTTCGAACGTCGCAGTAAATTAGAATCACATTAGAAAATCAATTTCTTTGCTAAAACGAAACGTTTGTTGCTGCATAGGAAAATGTTATTGGAATGTGAACCATTGTTAAATAACTTTGACGCAAAGAAAATTTCTGCTTAAATGTTATATTAATTGTAAAAAAAATTACATTAAGATAGTTTAATGTAAATGTTCATGGTGAGATCAGTCCTGGTATTTTCACACAAGTTTATGTTGAATAAATTATCTTTGCTACAAAGAAACGTACATTATAAAAAGCATTTTAAAGTAAGTTTTTCCCTTCAATTTTATATTTTTTAAAGAAATGTTTATTTTCACAGTCTAAATATACTGAAAAATATTTATTTGTTGTCAAAGCCATGACGTACAGCTTTTACGAACACATTGTTTAAATCCTAAAAGAGAGCAGATCTCAGTAAACCGTTGCATAGTTTTTTTTTAAATAACAGTGTATACTATGTTAACAAAAAAAATTTTTCAAGACAAATTACACAACGGTTTCAGCTAAAACGTGATTAAATAAACCTCACAAGGATCCTTACACCAAGCTTGCAGACATGGAGTCAAAGACGGTGAATTAATTATTTTTACTCTACTGTTTCCATTCTTATTTATAAGTTGGCTGTTTCAAAGTTGACGCCTGGTGCCACAAGGCGGGGATGATACTGCTGTGGTTTGCTATTTCCTTCAGCAGGGATGAGGGTCAATGGGACGAACATAACACCCAGTCCTGAATCCTCGGAGATAATATTAAGGGCCCTTCCTACCTGCGCTTAAATGCGTTGCAGCGAGTTACAGATATTATTTTTTGACGAAACTATTAAACACGCATTATAATTGTATACCTATGAAGAGAACACATACTTCAAAGTATGTCGCGACAGTTTTAAAAATTCAGCACGTTTATTAGAAACATTTTCTGGCCCCACAAAA
The DNA here is from genome assembly GCA_003012365.1 of Medauroidea extradentata. NCBI lineage: Eukaryota > Metazoa > Arthropoda > Insecta > Phasmatodea > Phasmatidae > Medauroidea > Medauroidea extradentata. The sequence goes on from PNEQ01056686.1 coordinate 110,310, forward strand.
TGGCCAAAAATGGATTTTCTAGACTGCTGTATCTGGAAAAATAACAAACAAATTATAAAACCACAACTATAGAAATAAGCATTAGACTTTGAACTATGCTACCCATAAATAAAACGATGTGGTCACAGCTTAAAGTCCTATAAGAAAAGTATAATAGTGAACGCCAGCTGAGTGGCTTGCACGGAGAGGCGATAATGCGTTACATAAGTCGATCAACGACGTTCTTACCGCTCCTGCCTCACACACACAAACACAACCTATCAAGAAAGGCCCCTTTAATCTTACCTTCCCGGCCGGGAATCGAACCTGTCTGGAAATGGCCGTATAATAGCCACTCCACGAGAGCCCTGGTCTCAGGAGACGAAAACGTTGGTAACAAAATTTTGTAGGATGAAATTTTACTCGCATAAATTGGGCAACACAACACGGAGATATTCCGCTCTTGCGCCCATGTCCAGGTATTATATTATGTAACGTCAAGTAAATGTAGAATCGTGTTTTGACTGCTCGGGATTTAAGTATGAGCTCATTATGTGACTGTCACAACAAGTAGTAGTAATATAAGTAATATATAATTGGAGCGCAAGAAGTAGTCCCTATTCAATGCTGTGTTGCCACGTTATGCACGTAAAATGTCATCGTATAACATTCTTCAGATAGCATTTTCGTATGGAAGTTAGGCCAGAATTCGCGTGGTGTACTTACTGTGAGGCAGTTTCTGGAAATCCTATGTATTCTATTTCTGTGTCTTTAAAAAATTACAACGAAATTGCGTGAGTAATAACCTACCACACCATTTCGCTCGTAGAAAGCTTATTTATTTGTACACCACACAATGTAATTAAACGTGTATACGAGCTAGATAACGTAAAATTATCTGTTGAACTTCAGAGAAAAATTACGTCACTGTGGCAGTGAACACAAATCAGTCGTTACTGACCCGTCATCCTCTTGGGAAAATAAGTAAAGTCAATAATTTATAATTTCTGTGTTTTCTTTGGATGCTAGTTAAACGAGTAGCTTACAGTCTAAATGAATCCTACTTACCGTAATAATTTATCAAGGAATGAACTTTTGCCTTATTTTTACAAAGGTTTTAATAAAGACATTTTAATTAGTAGGCCTAATATTAGTGGTTTCATTAAATATCTCTTGACAGTTATGTTTCATATAAATTATATATAATTCGGTAAGTAAAAATGTATACAAATACAACGTCTTATTAAACAAATATGATATGTTGTAAAAATAATATCAGATGTGATTTCTGCAATGTCAACAAAATTCCGTACAAATATAAAATAACGATTTACTTTTCCACGGAGCATCTAGAGTATCATTCTGCTATACAGTAGGTTGAGGAGAGAATAAAAATAACTTGGCGATATTATTCCTTACAAAAATGAGCTAATGTTATATAATGCAAGTATTTCGTTGACTCACGTCTAAAGTTAGAAGTTTGAAAACTGAAATAGAACACCAAAATTTGTTATCGAAATCAAAAGTTAAGATGAATAAATAACTAATTTCCTTGTGCAGATTTATAATAGCGAGAGCATCAATCTGAGAAAAATGGTCATGAACAGCATTCGCTTTTATTAGACAATGGAGTTCGTCAAGCCTTACCATGACAGATATTTTTTTTTCATTACATTTTTGCTATGAAAATGCACAATTGTAGCAGTAGACGACAGTGCACTAAATATGTCACTTCGTCGAAACACCCCCAAGTGAACTGTCTTCGAGAAAATGGATGTAAAACGCGGAGCCTTACAGGTAGGCAACAAGCAGTACACGGATGAGCATTACGCTAGTTATTGACGAATGGATAGAGATCACATAAATGTACAATGAATATGTACACATTCGCACGGATCTACCTTGTGTATTAAGAGGGCGTGGTAGATACACAAGCTCTGAGTCCTACAACTGAGAATGACACTTTTTGAAAGTCAATATAGAAAAACTATGAAACAGCAATCCGTTATAATCATATTTGCCAACTTTATTAGCAACATTTTATCCATAATGATGGATTTTTAAGTGTATTCTCTTGCGCTGCAATTAAATGCACGATATTTAGACGTCAGAGATTGTTCTTCAAATATACGTTACTCGAAAAAAATTTTTCTCAGATATAGTCTTGGATTTTTAATTTTTGCAAATTGGCTTCGAGAAACCAACAATTATAAACTGAAGCTTCCAGCGCTGAGTTATATATCACGCACTCTTTTAAAGAAAATGGAAAAGTAAGATGTCCAGAGACATACTGAAATAACCAATTGAGGATAAAATTTGAACTACTCGTCTTGTTTCGGTGGGATTTTTTTACTAGGTTGTTTTTTTAGTGTACATCTCTTAATATAACGCCATGCTTTCTTTGGTGTAAATAAATTATAAAATGCCATTTAGGGAAATCAGGTCTGCGGTAATCGCAAAACCTATAAAAATTGAAAAGTTTAATTTTTATAATTATTAGTACAATAATACTCAAGCGCTGAAACAACTTTATTCCCGGGTCAACGATTTTCGCCCACACACTGAATGCGTGAGTGCTTTCCATACTCGCCAGAGAGTCAAACATAATATTGTCCGAGGAACGTTAACTAATGTCTTAACTACACGACAAACACTTCACTTTCTCCTCGGAGAGGAAAAAAGATTTCATTTCTACGGCAATACATTCCACTGAAGTACACATCGAGCAGCATTTCTTACATAACACGAATAGCTACCATTTGTAACCGGGACGAGGAAACAATTCTACGGGTCCCTACGCCAATAACCGTTTGTTTGGGAAATAATGTCACGTCTGAGCTTGTTCACAAGCTGTGGAGTGTTGCCACTAGGTATGAGATGTACATAACCGAATTTTGGATTCAGGCACAGAAATAAAAGGCGTTCTTGACACACACACACACACACACGCAGATATATATATATCTTACCCACACAGGTCACCAAATTTGATATAATGCATATCTAAAGCACTAACGCTTTTCTCCGAAGCAGTTCTGAAAAATGTCTGTGTTTGTCATCGGATATCATACAAACTATATTTTCGGGTACCAAATCTTCTTTGGTTGGTATGGAAGCATTGGTTAACACATAAATTAAACAGCATCATTGTATAATGAAATACAGACTACAAGCTTTCAGAAGTTAGTACTGAAAACAGTTGCACCAAAAAAAAAAAAGTAGTGGATGGAGAATTTTGAAGTTTACTTTGGGACGCTGACTAATCAAGTGGGCCAATTTTCTTGTGTCGGAATCACGCGTAAAATATTTCGAGGTGTTAATAACGGATGCGTCACTGCAGGAACTAGCATTTGGCGACAGCTGTTTTTTATGTCGATTTAAGACCTGTCAACTCCACTTTATCAGGCATAGCTTGAGCCGATGGTTTATCGCGGGAAAACTTGACTGTTTGCTGGGTTTCAATGCACGTTCAGCTTACCAGAATGTTACTGGCTTCGCTTGTATATAGAGCTGTTACCCTATTTGACTGAACCTATAAGAATCCTACTATTGTAATATTAGATGCCTGTTATTTGTCTGCAGACAGCTACGTTGTGTCACAAGTACATCACCCAATCATACATGTTGCAAGAAACTACAGTGTTTTCATGGGTATGTTGGCACAAAACATTTTCGCGATATACCATCATCTCTAGGTATGGGGTTCATTTATAACTCACTCGTGATCCTTACACCATCTGAGAGCTGGCAACAAGGGAGTAATAAGGGCGACTTTGTCATGTATGTCAAGTGTTCCGTCGCTGCTAAGTGACTGGCAGGCGGTGTTTTCGTCATACTGCTTGAACTACGATGCTTATGTGAAGACCATTACAATTTTTCAGTGGCGGCTCTAGGGTTGTTGGAAGGCAGGGCACAAGTTGCAGAGAACTGTATATGTTTGTACGCTAGTTGACGGTACAGCTACTGACACGCTGGTGTGTAGGTGTCGCTTGTTACTGACTGCTCACAACACAATATATAGCAAGTAGATATTTCATGGTCATTGGTATACGGCGGCGCGTTCACACGAGTGTACAGTACTCGGCAACTTGTGCCCTCCCTGCTGTGACATGAAATTTTAACACTTGAAATTATTTTTAGCAATATTATTTTTAATCATCTTGTCACATATTTTATTTTCTAAATAGGTAGGGATAAGTTTGTTTGATGTTATGAAGTACTTTCAGAAAGAATGCACAGAAATTGAAGTCTCCATAGAAGTTTTACATTTTTAATATCTGCTGAGCAGTATAGGTATAATTATTCATTTGTTTTAAGATATCTGTTTTAAATATTTTTGATCGTATGAATTGTTAATTATTATGTTTGTAGAAATTTTAAGGTGATATTATTAGTTGTATATTGGTTTCTGAACTAATGTAACGTTAAATTAGTGTTTACTCCGTAGGATTAGGTGCTCTGTGGTTTAGAGTATGTAAATTAACTGTAAGGGAAATTATGTTTATTTGGCTAGGATATTGGTTTTTCTTGTTCTGTCATTGTTTAGTGGATAAAATGGCTAGATGGTGAAAAATAAAATAAAAAAATGAACTGTGGTTTTAAGTTTTTCTCAAATACTGAAATGGAAGAGATGAAAACATGTCTAGTTGCTGTCAGATAAGCAAATACCTTCATATTACAATACTGGACACTTGTATGTTTTAGCATTGCGAATAATGGAAATCATCCACCTAGTGAGAAATGATTGAAACCATTACATAAAATTAATTGTATGCACTGTTTCTTATGGATATCACAGATATGTACACTGCAAAGATATGTGAAACAAAATTGTAAAAAAGGCTAATATCAAACACTTCCCACTAGGATCGCTAGCAAAAGATGTTTCCAATAATCAGATAGTGTGTCCGGTATTGTTATATAGGGTATTTGAGATAAGTGACTATATTTTTAAGCAAGCTTTTAAAACTTCATATAGCCTAAATGTTATTATTTTTAATTAAAAATGAACATTTAGGCTCGTATTCATGAACGAGGCTTTGTTGCAAAGTAGACTTTTAGATTAGCAAAGTCACAGTTTTCTATTTCATAGAAGAAACTTTAAGCAAAGTAAACATTATGCGAGACTTTCCACCAAAGCCGCCTAAGACCCCGACTTTGGCTGGCAAAGTATACTTTCCTCTGTTTATATATAAAAAATGGAGGTTATGCGATTTGTAGAGGCAATTGAAGATTTGGAAGAAATGGTTGCTATAGCTGCTTCTGTTCCTCGGCGTTCTATCGGGGATCTTCAAAATCCTTTAGAATTTTATAGTGAAAATCATTTCGTGATGAGGTATCGCTTTAACAAAAATGCTGTTTTACAAATCATGAATTTGATTCCAAATAATTTGCGTCACGAAAATCAGATAGGCCGGCCAATTCCTCCAATTGTACAACTATTTATACCATTACGTTACTATTCTACAGGTATTTAAATGCTATATTAACATCAATAATTATTTTTGGTTATGTTGCAAAATGTTTGCATGGACCCAAAGCAATACATATTATTTATTATGATTTGTTCAGGTAACATTTAATTGAGATTTATTTACCCGCGATGTTCAATTGTTTTGTTGCATTATGGGGTTTCTAGCAGCCAACCTGCTAGTTGAATAGTAAAATCTATACTTTGCAAAGTTTACTTTACCTAAAGTCTAGCTTTGTCATAGTAACGACTGTGAAATGCATTTTCACAAAGTTTAACTTTAGGCAGAAAGTTGAACTTTGCAAAGTGCCTGTTAAAGTCTCGTTCATGAATACGAGCCTTAGTATTGGAATCTAGTTTCTGTACCCAGAGGTTCAGCAGATAGAGTTTGTGTGTACTGTGCTGACCAGGCTAGGAAACACATGTTACACACATACGTTATACTGCCAACAACCATCAAGCCACCACTGCAAATGTTACTAGAGAAATAAATAAATATCGCACGAGAAGGTTAGGACTACACGAGGGCCAGTGTACCGCATTCTGCATGTAGATTTACCACTGGTCGCCCGTAGGCAATTACTTGCCCAGAAGAATGACATGAGATGAGACCCTTCAATAGGAAATCGCCAGAATTTGGGGAAACGAGAGATCCTCGAGAAAACCCCGCGGACCGGCGACATCGTCCGGCACGGTTTCCACATGCGAAATTCCAGGAAACGATCCCGCCGGTATAAAAACCCGGATCCCATTGGTGGGAGACGAGTGGCCTAGCCACTCGGCCACCACGGCCATATCCTGCTGGTTGAAAGTGTTCATTACAGCTGTCTATCATAGAAACGTATACAGTATGTTCAGAAATAAGCGACTAACAAGCACGCCACGTGAATCCTGGGCTAAATTGGAGACGAAATTGTTTGTGGCAAACTATTGTACGACGACATTCTATGTGCACAATGTGGCAACACTGCACGGAGATATTCCCCTCTTACGCTCCACGATCATTTATTATTTCATGTTTGTTAAGTCAAGTAAACATGGAATCATGTTCGGACTGCTCAGGATTTTAACCTGGACCAATAACACGCTGGTCAGAACAGTAGTAGTAATATAAGTAAGATATCTGTGGAGTACAAGAGGGTAGTATGTACAATGCTATGTTGCCACACTGTGAAAATAAGTCATCGAACAAAACATTTTGTCACTAACATTTTCCTCTCCATTTTAGTCCAGGAATCGTTTGGTGTGCTTATAAGGCGTTAGTTTCTTGACATCCTGTATATCAAGAATCTGCGTTTGAAAATTCGTGTTTTCTTACGATGACAAGGGCATCAAAGTACTATATTCGCCCTTAGTCACTTGCACGCAACTCGCTCGTGAGTCTGTATGTCTAACGGTTCCATACACAACTCAGAGTAGTGTATAGTCATCACTATGTTCAAAAAATACTTTTGCACCAGCTTGTTTCAAAGCTTTATGTGCACCTCTGCAGTTCTTTGTGGTCAGCGAGTGCAAGTTTTTAACTGTTAGTGCCTTCCGTAAACAACAGGCGTGAGAAGCCGCACTAACGTTGTTTCGATATACACTGTCAAATAAGTGACGCCTCTACACAGGGACATGCTACCAAGATGCACGTAAGGCATTGGAACAAGAGGGGGCAAAAATATTTTCTCGAAAACCAAGTACCCTCTGTACTCGAGGTTAGCACCGCACCGCCCTGTAACGCTCCGCACTTCGCCAATGATTCGTGTGTGTGATTATTAGAGATGATGGTTTATCGCGGGAAAACTTGACTATTTGCTAGGCTTCAACGTACGTTCAGTTTATCAAAAGATTACTGCCTTTTCCTTGTACGCGAAGCTACTGCCCTATTTTACTAAGCCAATAAGAATACCGCTATTTTAATATTTGATGCACGTTATTGGTCTATAGACAGCTACGTTGTGTCAGTGTTTTCAAGGCTATGTTGGCACAAAACATTTTCGCGATATACCATCATCTCTAGTGATTATATGTTACGGGAGGATATAGTGGGTACATACCAGTGGCGGTTATGGCCGTAGAGAACACGCGAATGTGAACTTCACACATGTACTAAAAAGTAATTCTTTATTTAAATAGTAGGGGCCGCGGTGGCCAAGATGTCAGACCTCTCGCCTACCACCAAGGCAATCCGGGTTCGTTCCCCAGCGGGGTCAATCACCCGGATTTTCGCATGTGGGAATCGTGCCGGACGATGCCGCTGGTCAGCGGGTTTTCTCGGGGATCTCCCGTTTCCCCCGCCCATTCATTCCGGCGCTGCTCCACACTCACATCACATCACCCCTCACCAGCGCTAACAACCTTGATGTTACACGCTGATCAAAATCACTTCACTTCACTTTATATAAATAGTCTCCACTGTTAATACTCTGATGTGCCAAATATATGTTAAAAAATAAATGTGACTCACTGACATGTTTAGTTTGTTACTCTTCGAGCGCGCCAGGCATTACCACATAACTTCTATCGACCGCATCTTAGATGAAGGAAAAACTGGCTACAGTTCGGGTTCGGTGATGTGAGGTTAGGTGAAAGTTTTTACATCAATTTTCGACATCATATTTTTGTTTTTAAATATTCGCATCTGGATGCGTAATGACTAGTCAAGAACATTTCACGGAAATAATTTTGCCCCAGTTTGTTTCAGTGCCTTAACGTGCAAATCTTAAGCTGTGCTTCATGGTTATTGGCAGTGTGCCATTTGTGAAGTTATGTCTCTCATTTGGCTGAGCCAATAACAAAATGGTTACTGCAACACCACACGTCTGTGATTTGCGGGTAGAACCACAAGACAGGCGAGAGTTATATATCCAATCACTGACTGCGAAGTAGAACTGCAGATGGGAACGTAAGGCAATGAAACCAACTAGGGCAAAATTATTTTCGCGAATTGTTCATGGCCCTAGTAATGACGCGTATACGTCAAAATTAGTATTTTATGGTTTAATGTATGCCACTAAAACCAACTGACATGCCGAACTGAATAAATTTACAGTGAATAACTATGTTGTAGGCTGCAAGGTCTTCTATTTAAAAATAAAATATCTATAGACTGAAAAAAAATAATTGCTGAAATTTAAAATTACAATTTAAAAAATTCACAACAAATTTATCCTTTTTTTTTTTCCTGACAGAAGAATGGCGTTTCGGGAACTGGAAACTGTTCCCGTCATCGGGTAGCGATACACAGGTTCAGGAACACGAGTGCGACTGATAAGGAGGCCGGAAAACCATCGTTGTGTAGCATGTTTTTTTTTCTGTTCGTGTCTAATAAACGACTGTGTTTTGTTTGGTCTCTTCATTGTGTCGTATTTTATATTATTTAGTGGTTCATATATTTTATCATTTTGTCCCTTTGCCAGATCGGGTCTCGAACATGGGTTGTCTGCCTTGGTGGTGTCTGTGTTTTAACTTTTATATTCTTTTTTTTGGCTGTACTTGTTTTATTTGACCCGATTACATTTATGGGATTTTATGTTGTGTATGTATCCTGCTGACTAAAGCATACTCATCTTATTTACGTTTTTCTATTATATTTAGTTTCCTTTGACAGACACACAGGAAAAATATTTTGTGCAAGTTAAAATATTTTGTAGGTATTTAATCTGCTAAATTAATTTTGTGATGAGAACAAAAGCATTTTGTTAACACCACTAAAACGTTGTGGCCACCACAGAATTATTTTGTGGTTACTACAAAATAATTTAGCAAGGAAGACTTTCTACAAAATATTTCTTTCAGTGCATCTACATCGCATTGGAGTATGCCCAAAAAATAAAGTCCAGTCAGAAAATACTCCTTATGGTGTTATTGACAGTTTGAAACATAAAACACTGGCATTATTTAGTCTGTATTCCGACAAATAAAACATGTAGGAAGAACACTGCTTCAACTAAATACAGGCAAAAAGCAGGGGATTCATAGGGACGCTAAGCGGAACACATATCCGTAGGTGCAAGGAAACGAAACCAACTCTTCTCTGCCCACTTTATGCAACCAAACTGAGATTAATTCACTAATGTTAATGGAAAATAGGAAATACAAAAGTGGCCCATATATTCGGCTATATACCAGGTCTCGATTTTTTTTTTCATGTCTTAACTTAATTGCAACACGCTGAAAAGTTTTCGAATAAAGGTTGGATTTACCAATCTCAAGAAAATACATTTACGACCCAGAATAAGCTGTATTAAAAATTGGCAAAACTGCGTGGTACATTGATTTAGCGCGCATATGCTTTATCAGATTGCAGTACTGGTTAGTTTCAATCATTAAAAAACCATGCGATGATTTACTAATGTTACGGTATTGATCTTTGAAAGAAACTTGCAGTGGGAGTGCATGCCTGGAATTAGTTGCTTGACATACTCCATTGCTATATAGATGACAGTCAAAGGAAACTAAACAAATAATAGACAAACATAAATAAGTAGAGTATGCTTTAGTCAACGTTAACTGAAGATTACTCTACTTATTTACGTTTGTCTATAATTTGTGAAGTTTTCTTTGAAAGTTATTCATTTCGCAATTCAGTATGGCCAAACAACTAAATTCAGTTTTGTTATGGTATTATGCTATAATGTATAAGCAGTGATAGATGTTGCATAGAAAAATAAAATAAAATATATTTTCTGTACATACCTTATTCTCGTCTGTGCTGTAGCTAACGTGTTTGAAAGTACCTTTCCTCAGCTACCTGTAACATGTTTTCTTGAGCTTTGTTAGTCCAGTATTAGTTCGAAAAGTACTCGAAGTGTTGAAATAGAACAGAAAGTAATTTAAAAACTGGTACGAAATCAAATACAAAGAATGTCCAGAAACAAACGCATAATAATCACACCACATGAACCCTGGGCTGATTTTGAGATGAAAATATTAGTGGGAAAATGTGCGTTGACACTTTACGTGCACAGTTAGGCAACGTAGAACTGTAGTTAGTCCCGTCTTGCACAATCACCGAGCTGTCCAAAATTGATTCCACGATTACTTGACGTATGAAATATTATTACCTGGACGTGAAGCGCAAAAGAGGATTACCTTTTTGCAGTCTTGCCACATTGTACACTTCTAATGTCGTACAACATTTTGTCACTAACACATTCGTCTTCAATTTCGTCCAGGATTTGCGTGGTGTGCGTATTTTGTGTTTGTTTCTGAACTGCCTGTATGTGTCACTATTGACGTTTCATTCATGGTCTTACTTTCTATACGAACAACTTTACATATATTTCGAAACAGGCGTGACACAATTGTTTAGGAAAGAATGACCTAAAAAAATTTTTCTCGATTAAATCATTTGAAAGTCAAGTAAATGTATTTCGGAACCTGTTATAATCAGAAATTTTTCGATTGTCCTCTCCCTTTCAGTGGATAGTCGCTTGCTAATAGGTAGACTTAGTCCAATCTTCCAACTTTCTCAGTCTTCTCGAACATTCCAACGTGCATCGTCGGAACGAGGTCACTTGTTTAAAATCTTCACGCCCTTAGGGAAGACAAGGTCCGGCGAACTCCAACTATCAGAACTATCAGAGTTCCGGTCGAGTGGATAACAAAGTGTAGGTGGTTTGATTCCCCGAGGGGGCAGCGGGAAAAGTTTCAACTTCTGAAACAATTCTGTCCAAGAGCACGACCACTTGATCAAGCGTATAGCTTTTGGTACAGCCATGCAAAATTCGCTTTATTATTTGGGTAGAGACTACACAGTAAAACAATTCGTACTTTTACAAGAATAAGCTTGTAAACTAATGTCAAACATTTATCAGTCTAGGTACTACAACAATAATGTCGCAGGTCATTAAGGTGTTCTAAATTTTCCAAATACCTCAGCGGACTAGAGGGATACTTTTATGAACAGATTGTTTCATGTGAATCAAAATAACCTTCTAAGACATGTTAAATTCAACAACATATTTTGTACTTTTACAAAAAAAAAATCTTGGAAACTTGTTGCCAACCGGGTGTCACTTCATACAACAGCTGCAAAATGTACAAGAATTTAATAGTAAATGTTGCAAACTCATTGGCTGTGACTTTTGCATTCGCCTCGTGCCAAACGTAGAGTGTGACGTCACCCTTGTTCAGCTCATAAATTGTAAAGTTGCACACTTGTAATTTCTGTTTGTAGTACCTGCTGAGGCTAGTAATTTTGGACACAATTGTACACTTTGCAGATCTCATCTGGCTGACTTTGTTTCAAAACAACCAGAATCAGTCTATCGAATACGCTAATTTCAGATGGCTGTGTATACCAGAACCGTAATAGGATTTTGGTCAGTGCTCTCATTAATTAAGCACAGAAAATAATCACTAATGATTGAACAAATATTTCTTGAGAGAGACCACACAATGATGGAGGCCGATAGTGTTCATGCTACGTTAGAAAAATACTTCAGACCTCCAATACACTCCCCATCGAACTGTGTGGCTCTGATGCGGCAAGCCATACCTTCACATCCATACAAAGTTAATGACTGTGACTACTCATTGTTTTAAGAATTATGAAGTTTCATATAACCTAATATCACTTCGGCCTGAGAAGAAAGCTGTGGAACCTACTGTGTGTGATGTACTAGCTTTAAAATATCTGTCAAATGGTGATTTTCTCAAACTGGATCACGCGGCTGAATATGAATCACTACCACAGAAGAGGATGAGGTCTGCTGGTATTGTCAGGGAAGCAAGGGTCTTATACACTCGACCGGTACCTATAAATGAATCGACATTCAAACACCATCAGGAAATGAAAGATGGCATAGAAAACGACCTCCAATTCTTTTTATGATAGTCTTTCAAACCTGGCAAGAAGAAGACACGAGAAACAAAGTTCAAAAGCAGTAGTGTCATCATGTTGTTTAACATCACAGTGAAGATTGTCCCTTGCATATACACTGTGGTCATATCCATCCTTGGCATGCCTCTAGTAGGTCATGATGCTCAGCAGCATGGTTTGGGTTTGTATGTGAATTGTGTGTGTATTTTGTCACGGAATTAGAGGATATGACCACCATTATGTCATGCTTCTAGGCGACCAAGATGTAATGTGCGTACAGCATGAGATTTTGGTGATCTTTTTAATTGTGTGTGTGTTCTTGACACTGTCATTGTGATGTCCACTGAAAGAAGAGAGTGTATTATTGTTTGGGGTGTTTATAGTCACTTTGTTTCATATTGAACATGCTGTGTTAAAATGGAACTTGATTAATTACTATGTAAGAATAGCTCCTGTGTATTCCAAATCCGCAGTTTGATAACCCCTATGTGCCAAATTTCAAATAATATATTATAGTTATTTTCCCTATCTCTGTGCTTGTACTATAATTTACATAGATGGCTAGAAATGTTACGACATTTTACAGTAATTGGTAACAAACACGATAATACTGTTAGTGTCTGTATTATGTTTTTCGTCTCTCCTGAAACCTTTTGATTTTGTGACATAGGAGGTATCATAACATCAACGATTACGTTTATCCACGCGATGAAATACAAACTGGAAGCAATGCTTCCATACTTTTAAAATAGGCAGCACAATTATTTGAAACATGATTTTGGTAACGGCTAAAGCGACGGTGGTGCTATTTGATGCCACCAGCCATATTGTGACGTCTCTACCCCGTCTAAAACTTCAAAAAAGTTTCAAAAATAAAAACATTTCGAAAAAATATCAACGCGGACTGATTACATGTTTCAATGTAAAGTTAGTAGGCTGTCTTATGTTCGCAAAAAGAAACGTAATACTGTATACATACTAATACATACCAGCATGTCTAGAGTAGGATGAAGGCATACACGCCTGACGGACCTCCGTGACTAGAACGTTTAGGATGTGAGATATAGCAGCCTAAAATACCACACCTCCCTCTGGAAGACGCCGTATTGTAGGTCGAAAGGCAACTCATCCAATAAAGAAACAATGCCATCTTACACTACTGAAGGTTGAAACGACCTACACAGTAGTTATGTATTTATTCTGGACTGACCATCCTCATCGTCTTCGAAACTGGAAATAGCATTTTAAAGATCAAATAGTATTTAAATTAAAAATTTTAAACATAATTTTTTAACTTAATTTTTCATTACCAATGAATGTACATATGGGCAGTGGTGTTGAGAATTGTTTTTACGACGTACTTACTAAGGATAACCACATACCCGACACCGTATCGACATGTATTCCTCTAACCTGCCGTGGACATATATACGTATATATATATAGCTTACCGAGTGCATTAAAAAAATAATAAAGCTTTCGTCTCGCCATCTATCACGACTTCAACGACTTACATGCACGCATTAAAACGGTAGAAAATATCAAGATTGCTCTACATAAGATGCTTAACTCTCTACAATGAATTTTATAAAAAATATTTTAAATATTTTACGATATTTTACCGGAAAAGTTTAAAAATTAGTCTGTTGAGAAGCGATATACTGTTAAGAAAAGGGAGCCAGGATATCAACACTGTAGAGTCTGCAATGAAGTCTTCTTGGGTTATACTACACGGCAACATGAGATGAGTCATTGAATGAAGAATCAGTTTCGAGTGGTATTATAATGTGACGTATGTTCCAGGCAGTTTGCAAGAAATTATAACTATAAAAAGACACATCGCGTCCTGTAAGGGTAATGCTGCTTGGTCTGCTCGAAACATATTACCTACGAGTGAAACTCCCTCTGATACTAAGTTCAGAAAGTACGTGAGCCTCATGGATGGTGCAACTGGTAAAAAATAGCGCGATGAAATTAGCTCAACCGAAATAATTCTTGATCAGCCTTCTGGAGAAATCATAACTACGTAACAGAGAAGAACTATATCGAGAATAGGACACCTAAGAAGTGAAACCTTGATATTTTTACTTACGAGAAAGTAGATACTGCTTCGCTGTAGAATAAAAGGAACGTTGGTGTATTTGACGAACGAGAAGGTGATGAGTCCAGTGCAGATGAACACTCAACACACTCATGAATCTCTCCAATCAAGTGGCAGTGGCGGGCGACATGAAGATCATGGAAGATCTTAATCAATGCTTCGAATTTTTCGCAGTCCCTAATGAACTAGTAAACAGACTCAGGCTATTGATCTTTATGCGAGATGCTGGAGATTATTCACAATTACATGAAATAATTTGGATTATCCAAAAACTGAAAGAAAGAGCTTAAATTAAATAGGATTTATCGCAAGGAACTTTAACTGTTAAGAGAACTACTAAGCTCTTAGGGACAATGTGAAAAATAAATTTAAAAAAATGTTTTTATTCTTTGTTACATTACTTTCTGTTTGAATATTGCCAACATATTTTTATGAGAGTTAAAGTCACTGTTGACATTCTGTGTGTACATGTACACTAAAGATGTAAAAGGCACACGAAATTGCATAAGAAATAAGGCATCAGATAAAACTGGTAGGTTATGTAGATGGTGAATGAGGTCTAAAAGTGAGGTATAACATGCAAGTCTAATATTTTTTTTAAGTCTGAAAGAGAGGTCTAATATTGAGGTCTAAAATTGTGAGGTCTAACTTTGAGTTCTCAGGGTGTGCATAAAGTTATTTGTTACATCGTTGCACTATAACAACATACATACACATATCATGAATTTAGTAGGAAAGATTACAGATAGTACCCAGATGAATAGTAGCCAAAAAGTAACCAGGTAGTATCGAGACAGTATCCACATGAATAGTATCCAGGTGATATTACACAGACAATAGTACCCAGTTGATAATACCCAGATGACAGTACCCAGATGTTAATATCAAAGTGATAGTATCCAGGTGGTAGTATTCAGACAACATCCATATGAATAGTATCCAGACGGTATCTAGGTTACAGTATCCGAGCAGTTTACAGATGGTATCAAGGTGATTGTATCCAGGTTATAGTACCCACGTGATGTTATCCAGGTGATAGTATCCAGACAGTAGTATCCAGGTAGTCTCCAGGTGATAGCATCCAGATTGTTAGCTATGATAAGATCGTGAGGAGACTTCAAAGTCCGTATTTAAATAATATTAGATTGTGACAGAATATTTACGTAAAATAATGTTTTTATTTTCAGTAGGCCTAATGTACGAGTACAAATATACAAACAGGCATATATTAACTAATAAAAAGGCCTAGAAGGTGAGTAGCATTATATATGTGAGATGGTTTTATCACTAGCATTTGTCATGCAGAATTATCGCAATTTATAAGTGAACCTTCAAGAATTCTCTCGCAATGTTCTGCATGACAAATTAATGAAAGATTCCGGTATTATTTTTGACAAGCATATTACCAAGAATATATCCTCTGCTCTGTCGAAGAAAAATTTTTGATAACACAATTTGAATAAATGTTATGGATCAAAAACTGAAAATACAATAAAATTGTCTAACACTCCCCCTTAAACCTTCGGCACAATGAGCATTAGAGAATGGGAATGGGCGGGGTAGGTCCAAGAGTACAGCCTAAGTCTGGTCATTCTTGCAACGAGAGTCATACTGCTGTATGCGGAGAGGAATAATTTCCCCACTCTTCACTGCCACCACGATAAATTGGCTCCAGATGACTCTTTCCATTTGCTGTGGAAATTCACATTAACTGATGTGGCCCTTACAAATAAGTATGTTACGGGTGTTAAAGTGCGATAAAACCATAATTATAAAATGTTATGAAATAGTGTTAGTTTTGTAGATGATAGGCTACTTGTGAGTACAGTTTCCTCTTACAAATCAATTTTGGCTCTCATAGTTTTCTCATTACGGTGCGGCAAATACAAAATTTGCTTGTTACGCTTCCATGAAAATAACAAAAACTAATGGATCTACTTAAATGAAATAATTCACTGTGAACTAACATCCCATTAGCTCTGCAAATAAAACATTTTAAAACCAACAACGTAATATATGGAATATTTTTTAAAAAGATCGCAGAAGTACAGAAAAAATGCAAATTAAACCTTTTTTTTTAAATATAAAAATTATTTACGGGATATTATTTTAATGTTTTATTATGTAGCACGTGGCTTGTAATTTCACCGTGAATTATTTCACTTACGTATGTCAATTGATTTTCACTATTTGCATGGTAGCAGAACACGCAAATATTGACTTCGACGCACCGTTATGAGAAAACTACGAGTGTTAAAATTGTTTTGTAAGAGGAAGCTATACTCACAAATATCGTCCATAAAACGAACAATACTTCATATAAATATAAAATTATGATTTTATCGCACTAGCCTACTGACCGTGTGTTTGTGTGAGTGAGGCACGTTGCTAAGGGCGATGTTGACCGGCTCGTATGGTGTGGTATCACCTGTAATGCAAGACACAGATTACGTCTAGTGGTATTGTAGGTAACTCGTATTGCTATTTGTGTGCTGTTGCCATCTTTTAATGTTGGAAATTCTTAAGCAAAGTTCATTGCATGTTTCTGGAGCAGTTGCACACTACCGTATATTACTCGTATTACAATTTCTGTGTTGTTTCCATGTTTTATTGATGTAAATTTTAAGCAATGTTTATTACATGTTTCTTGAATAGTTTCACACTAATACCATAAATGGCTTTTTAGTTACAACAGGTTGAAAAGTCTGGTTTTAGCCATTATGCGGGGTTCCGAAAGTTTTTTTTTTTTTTTTTTTTTTTTTTTTTTTTTTTTTTTTTTTTTTTTTTTTTTTTTTTTTTTTTTTTTTTTTTTTTTTTTTTTTTTTTTTTTTTTAATTTATGTGATGTTTTGAAACTACAATTTCTTCATTATTTTGAAGTGTATTTTCTTTTAGTACATTGACACAGTGGGGACACGTGGAATAGTTTCATTAAAAAAAATGTATTTACGAACGCAATGCAACGCATCTTAAGGCCATGCTTTCTAGTTTCTATTTTTTTTTAACGATATTAA
Source organism: Medauroidea extradentata (assembly GCA_003012365.1). Lineage (NCBI taxonomy): Eukaryota > Metazoa > Arthropoda > Insecta > Phasmatodea > Phasmatidae > Medauroidea > Medauroidea extradentata. Next base: position 127,684 of record PNEQ01056686.1, read on the forward strand.
TTTTTAACGCCTAACAGAAAACACATATTAAAAATGTATTACGCAGTTTTTTTAAAAAAACGTCTTCTTCATGTTGGCTGATTTCTTCAAGGCAGTATGTATTTTGGTTTTGGCTAATAATGTAATTAACAGAATTATGGTTAATTGACTTTCTAGTCAAAACCGTATAATTTATTGCCTTGAAAAAAAAATACGTATCTCGGCAAAAACCATTTTAAACGTAACGTGCAGACAGGCTTTTAAGATTTGCTCTAGTTTAAGCTCAAAAACGTTATTTTCGCAAAACCACAAGGAACGCCTTAATGGGCTTCCCTATCTGCGCTTCAAACATGTTGCAGCGAGTTAGTACTATTCTTTTTTTTTTTACGGAACAATTTAACGCAAAGTATATCTGTATATCTACGAAAATAACGTTTACTTCAAACCATGTATCTATAGTTTTAAAAATTCGCCACGTTAATTATAAACGTCATTTTTAGGCTTCTCAAAATTGCAAAAAGTATGTTTTCCAGACTGCCGTATCTGGAAAAATAGCAACCAGATTCGAAAAACGTAACTATAGAAACAAGCGTTAGGCCTTCAACTATGCTGGCCACAAATAAAATATTGTGGTCGCCGCTTTAAGTCCTTTAGGAGTTCAAACATCGAGGTTTTTAACGCTGGTGAGGGATGAAATGATGTGAGTATGGAGCAGCGCCGTATATAAAGGGGCGGGGTAAACGGGAGATCTCAGAGAAAACTCGCCAACCAGCGACATCGTCCGTCACGATTCCCACATGCGAAAGTCCGGGGACCGCCCCGTCAGGGATCGAACCCGAATCGCCTTGGTGGGAGGCGAAAGGTCTGACCTCTCGGACGCCGAGGCCCCAGGTTCCTCAGGAAAAAGGATAATAGTAAAGCATTGCACGCCAGATGAGTGGCTTGCGCGGAGAGGCGATAATGCATTGCATACGTCTGCCAACGGAAACCTTACCACACCTGCCTCACACACATAAACGCTGCCTATCTAGAGAGGCCCCTAAAGACCACGGTAAGCGGCGAACTTAAATGCTTATGTCCATAGCAACTCGGTGTTTATCGCTCCACCGCAGCCGCCGAGCAAACGCGGGAAATTTCCGATTCCGTCAACTAGGATGACGTCTGTGTGTAGATGCGCAAGAACAGCCGAACGCGCGTCGTGCATTGCGATGCGGGGGTTGTCCAGGCGAGAAAGCGCCGCAGGTAGGCGGCTGGCGTACCTCGTGTTAGGTCTGTGCGCAGTGGCGCCAGAAGAAAGTTGTTTACCGACCTGTGGCTGTCGTTGGGAAACACGTCGTCAGCTTCCTCCTGTGTGTGTGGCGTCACCAGCCTCTTCTACCTCCTCCTTTATCTCACCTTTCTTCCTTCCTACCTTCCCAGGGTTACCACACTCTCCCCCTCCATTACACTCACATCCGCTACTATCCGGAACCGCATCCGTAACTGTGACTGTGACCACGCACCAGTCCGAAGATGTACAAAGCGGTTATTACACTGTTAAATTCTTAAAAAGAGGTATGAAAAAGTGAGATGTTGAGCGAATGCCTGGACAATCAATAGAAGATAAAATCTGCTCTGCTCGTCATAATTGGGGACCTGAATTCGAAACCATGCTAACTCCAATATTTATGATATGGTACTAAAAATATTAATTTTTTCGTATGTATTTAAATCTTCTGAAATATATTACTAATTAAAGTAGAATATTTTTTATTCCGGTTGGTATATTTCAGATAGGAAATGAAAGGCACGCAGTAAAGAAATTGTCATTTTTTTTGCTAATTCTTAAATTTTGGAGTTAACATGGTTTGGATTCAGGTCCCCGATTCAACAGGATTTTTTTTGCTAAGCAGATATATGATTAGTGGATGTCTATTTATACGACACCAATTTATGATTTGTTTTCAAGAAAAATTAAAAAACACTTTTTTACAAATTAAGGACTCGAAATTATAAAACATTAATACCGTAAAACTTTTAATATCATGAACTCTATAACAACAAAACATTGCCAATTTAATTCGAATATAATTTCACTATCCGAAAACCTCTCGTGCAAAGATTTCATGATGATAAATTATATGAAATAAAAAAATGCGAGCATTTTGAAATTAGGTTAGTAAACCTATCTATTCGACAAATAAGAAGCCCGTCGAATTATGACGGGGTGGTTCAGACCTTATACTCGATTAATTATCCAGTCATTCGGACAACGTCTCTAGCATGTCTATTCCTCTTAAATAGTAAGACGTAGCATTGAATGTAGGTCTACATATAAATCACGATTTTGTGGCGAAAATATATTCCCCACCATTCGGTTTCAATGCCTTTTGTGAAGGGCCATTAACTTTTCGAGAAAAGAATATTGCCCTCGTTTGTTTCAACGTCTTACGTGCACATCTGCAGCTCTGTCTCATTGTTGGTGATAGGATATTTTAACGCTCACTTGTCTTGAGGATTTACTGGCAAATCACATACTCATGTTGTCACAATTTCCTAATCTGATTGGTGCAGTCAAATGGGAGACATCACTTCGTGAAAACACACTCTCAGTAACCATGGAACAGAGCTACCGATGTATACTTTAGAAAATAAAACAAACTGGTGCAAAAATCTTTTCGCAACAAACGTGTGGCTCTAAAAATAGAAAAAATAATGTTATGGTCCTTAAAGCAATATTTTGCTATCACTACAAAAATAATGTGTTGTTTAATACAAAGTAATATTGCAGGGAAGACATCCTACCAATTTTTTTTCTTTCAGTGAAATTACGAAAAAATAAGTACGAGATTAACAGACGACCTGAAAAGAGAATACACACGTTCAAAAATTGTTGAATCCTATTCCTCAGGTAACATTCTTTGTGCGCATTGAACATTTATCGTAAAACTAGCTGTACCCGCGACTTCATTCGCATAATTTTTTTTTTGGACCATCGTTCTGAACCAGTCTTTCTTTGGTAATTTTCACACCGATTCCCGGTAATTTTTTTTTTGTCAGGTACCTTCGCGGGTACATGCACAACGAAGTTTCTTTGCAACCGGATGAGTGATATGTACACCAATTTTCATAATGATTGGTTGAACGACGTAGAAGTTGTACAATTTCAAATAAAAATTGAAGTAACCTTCCAGTTTCCTAAAATATGTGCGTGTTTGATACAAGAATACGTACTCGCTTCTCAAAAGTCAGCACTCGTAATCGGAATCTGAGAAGTTATCTATTTAGTAATAGTTTCACTCTGAGTCGGAAACAGTGACGTTATCTTTTTAGTAATTGTCATACTCTAAATCGGAATCAGTAACGTTATCTTTTTAGTAATAGTTGCACTCTAAATAGGAATCAGTGATGTTATCATTTTAGTAATAGTTGCACTCTAAATCGGAATCAGTGAAGTTATAACCATTAGTAATAGCTGCACTCTAAATAGGAATAAGTGAACTTATTATCACTTTCGTAATAGTGTCACTCTAAATCGGAATCATTTAGTTCTAGGGTGAACCTATGAACATTCAGTTTAACTGGCCGGAAATCTGTAATAAAGTATAATATCTGAGCTCTCCATACGTTCGGTTAGTACGGCAGTCTGATAATACCGTTGTTAAAAGGGCCAGTGGACTTCGAAACAATGTTTGACAGTGACAATTTGAAGTGTGTTATCTTTTAGTAAATTTACACGCTGGGCACACTAGGAATAAAAATTTCGGCAAAGTAAAAATACTGTTTCTTATCACATTGAAACGCAGATGTTGATTACCGAATTTTTCTTCTTTATTGTTAGTTTTCTTCAGAAATTGCTTTATAGTAATTGTTTATACCTGAATGAAGAAGCAATCAACACATGTTTAGTGCAAATTGGCAGAAAATGAGCCAAATAACTCTTGAGGTTTGATTAAAAAATAAGGCGTTGACAAATATAAATGTTTGGTTAGCGCAACAAAATAAGCAACATTAATGCACGATCAAACAATGCATTTACGTCAACCAAATAATTAATTGTCAGTAGTAAGCTCTTGGCCAATTAAACTAAATATTTTGTTGGTCAACAAAATCTAGTGGGTTTTGATTTAGCATTGTGTTCCGGCAGAGTATATTTTGTTAGCCTATGTAAATATTTTTTCTCCACATTCAGTCAAATATTTGGTTAAAAAATTTGTTTTCAATGTCATCTTAAATGTGTTTTCTTTTCGTAGAGTAGTGCGTTCGGAATATGTGACCCTAATGCTCTGAAAGGCTATGCAGATGGAACGCTCAATGCAGAACTGTACGCATTCTAATGTTCCACGTGTGATACATAGTGTAGTAACGATAATGACAATGACAACTCTCTCTTAAGGAATATTTCTGCGGATGCTGTTGCAGTAACCTGTGTGCGGTTTCCTGTAAAAACGGGTTTCCTATAATTCCGGTTTACTGCCGCCTTTCTAGGAAAGAAACCGTCAAAATATGGACCCCTGTGACGGTAAACACGAAAGTCTGTAACAAAAGTTACAAAACACCTCGTGTAAACGAGATGTACAGTACACATGGATACATAACTCTCAGCAACACAAACAGTAACACGTAAACAATAATACACATTAAGTTTCAACATTAATTTTTTGTTCAGTCAAGTAGCACATCTAAAGTCATCTATAATTTCTAATTTTTTGAATATTTCCATGGAAATCTACTACACATATGAATAGGCATACTAAAAATGGTTATAACATAATTTCCCGTACATCATTGGTAGTTTCTTTAAAATGTTTTATTAATAATATGTAACGAAATTACCAGATTTCTATAGATAAAACGTTTGTATGTTTACAGGCCGTTCCTATAGAAAACATTCCATTCAGAGTCAGCGTGGAAGATTTTTGCTAGTGATTGAGGTTGTATTTATCGGTGAACGTCTAACACATTACACTTTCTTTTGCTGGTATAGTGCTATACAAATTATTCCAAAGCAGTGTTATGAGCAATAGGAACTCGATGTACATACAAGTAAACATTATTTAATTATTTAGACATTTTTATGCACATAAACTATCACAAATCCTTAGCAGAGAAACAACGGTGCCGGGGGGGGGGGGGGGGGGGAGAAAATGGGGACGGAACTGGCCAAGGCCCATACAATCCAGCAATCTCCTGGGCAACCCAGCACAGCATAACTAAGGATAGCTGACCTGGAATCGAACCCGTGTCTTCTCAAATGCGAGTCTAGTGTTTAATTTCTGATCCACCTCGCTCGGCTAAGATGGTCTCCAAGGGTGTAAGTGCTATGGGTGACCCAGACACGCACATCATGCGACTAGAGTCAAGTCCCTGAAGTGATGCACAATATTCTCGCTGATAAATAGCTTTCATAATACTTAAAGCCGTGACTCTATTGTATATTGTTAACCCTGATTTACCGAAACTAATTAATTTACACTAAAGAAAAGCGACACGGTTTACATCAAGGTATGTATAAAATTGCACTGAATGTTTTTTTTTGTATTAAAAAATCGGAATACAAGCAATTTTTTTTCCATATTCAGTATTTTTATGTAAAAATGTTATGCCCGCATCGGCATAGTCCATGACACGATTATTCGGTGTGAATTATTTAATTCAGGTTAAGTCAGTATGTTTTCCTGTCTAGTATAAAACCGGTTTATGCATACTTGGACCTACGTTGTAAAATACCACACGCTTGATATCTAAAATAATCACGCAATCACCAACTTTCACAATTTTCGGTACTAATAAAATAACCCTTAGAGATTAGTAGAGGTCCTGAAATATGTATACAAACGTTTAACGCACTTTAGATATTCTAATCAGACTTTACCCACGTATATGGTCCATATGGAACAGTTTTCGAACATAACTCTATCGGTCGAAACTCTGCACGCTGTTTGGCAGCCTTGATAGGCCGTCACCTTAACACTCCGCCTCGTTCAAAAACATCAATGGCCCAATTGAAAAGAAAAAAAAATCTGAGATTGAAATTTTTAAAATAAATACTTCAATACATTGATGACCGTACTCTTTGCCCAGTAACAAAGAGAAACAACCTTCAAAATTACATTTTATTAAAAATAAATAAATAAATAAAGCACTTAATTCAGTTTAACAGGAACGAGCTAAAATTTAATATTACTTTATTTTGAAACAACTTCGCTTAAGGTCGACTGTACACTTTTTAACAACTTTAAATAGCTGCTTATGTTAGTCGTAAGAAAACAATCGTAACAATAACCACACTGTTTTTTAAGCTAAACACAGACATTTTTAATACATTATGCGGTTAGCAGGGATTTTTAGTTGTTTCCTTTTTGAATTGGGTGACCGACATAAGTAAACGTCGTGGTTTTGAGAATACACATGCACAGTAAAAGATCTGCTGAGAAAAAAAAGGGAAGGGGGAAGGGAAATTCACAGAAAATTTTAATTGTTACAATAATATTCATATTTGTGTAAGTTATGGTTTGCTTTGTAGATATGTGCCATGAATATTTTCTATTTAATGACAGCTTTTAGTTTCCGTAGTTTTCGAATAGTAACATGTTAATTTTCAAATTTGCAAAAAACGGTTTATTGCTAGAAACGGAAACGAACTGACTTATCGAAACGAAATAATTCACACCGAAGACCAGAGCTACGACATGTATAAAACCGCATCGAATACTCTCCTGTGTTTTAAAAAAGTACTAAATTAAAAAATTATATTTTTCATAATTTTTAAATAACTAAATAAATAAATTATATATGCATGTACCGAATACGGATTCATACATTGACGTAGTCCGTGGTACTGTTCTTCAGTGTAAAATACTTCATTTCGGTAAGTCAGTTCGTTTTACTTTTTAGCATAAAACTGTTTTAAGGAAATTCGAACTTAAACATGTCTAGATGTATAGAAACTAAAAAATTTTCATTACTTTAAAAAATAGTGACAATGTATGCCTATAAAATAATCGGATCAGCTCCCCTTTAATAAACAACCGGATTTCAGTGTTACGAAAAAAATTTCTTTGTTCAATTTTCTTTTTGAAGGACATAAATTGATTATACTTGCACGAGCAGCTCGAAGGCTCGCAATTAGAACCGCAAACAAACGAGTAACGGCACTTTCTCTCTTCCATCACTTTCTTGCGCCTAATTCGTAGAAGAATTATCTTTTCAACAATGTTCTCGCAATCTACGGAGGCGGTTTACGAAAATAGGTGACGTCACTCGTGGGAATACTTACAACTCAGCAGATTCGCTTCGTACGGATGCAACGACAAACCCGTTTCGTATCCCGTTCACAAATATGCGCGGAAGACATTTTTTTTTTCCTACGCGGTCAAAATTTCTCCTCGAGAAATACACGAGCAGGCTAATTATGGCTCTACACACAGCTCTCTACGCCTCGAGAGAACATTCCTTGTTCGTGTGGTTAGCACGTACACTGTAGGAAGGCAAGCAGATGAAACAAGGAGAAAGAAGCAAATTAAGGGGTTTGGGCTAGCTGGGAAAAAAAGTCGCGACCTCTCTGGCACCGACTACCAAGGTCATCTTTTCTTTTCCATACAGATCTCTCTCCGGCTAACGGAAGGGAAAACGTTGTTGTAGTTTCAAATTTTCGTTACTACAGGTGACCGTCTTGTTATGGGCATCACCAGGGGAGGGGTGGTCTTAGAAAGACTAAAAAATCTGTATTTTATATATTGAAATTATATTTTTTTTTACTAAAGACCTGTAATTAATTTATTCTTTACACTTAAATAAATGTGATGCAAAAGGTTGTTTGAAAACAATAGCTACAACGGTAACTCGCTGGACTCTTATTCGGGGGGATCCGGGTTCGATCCCCGGCTCCGGTCATCCTGATTTCGGTTTTACACGGTTTCACGAAATCACTCCCGGGGAAGACTAGGACGATTCTTTAACCAATACGACGGTCGACTCTTCCCCCAGCTCCTGTCGTTGAATAAAGTTGCGCGTCACCGTCTTTAATGACCTCGCTGACGAGGAGACGTAAAGGAAACTTACTTTACCTCATTTCTCATCAGCTTAAAACCCCTCAGTACATTATAAAAAAAAACATATATATGTATTCTACATTTCAAGGGGAGGGGGAGCAAATACTCTCCCTTGCCCTCCTCTATTGCTGACGCCTATGCATCTTGTTTAGAATAATAACTAAGATGTTTTGTTTGTTTGTTTAACTTTTGAGCACAGTGCAATCTATACACTTGGGTATCACTAAAGGGAATATGACAACATTAAGGGCGCGGTCTACCGCAATTTTCATCACAATTTTTTAATATTTATTTGTATAAGATTTTTTTTCTTATTTTAGACATAAAATGTGTCTAAATTTGGCTCTTATGAAATTTTTTGTCTCTCATAGTTTTTGCATAATGGCTTGTTAAAGTCATATTTGCATGTTTCCGTTTTAACGACTACACTAAAATCAACTGCTATACCAAACTGAAAAAAATCACTGTGAATAAAGACATTGCAGGCTACAATGACATGCTCATAAAATAAAAGAATAAAAAAAAATTTGAATTATAAAACATACTGAAACTGAAAATAAAAACTTAAAAATTTCAGTAATTTTTTTTAAATACAAATAATTTCTATAATTTAATTTTATGAGCATGCCATTGCAGCCTGCAATGTCTTTATCTACTGTGATTTTTGAGTTTGCTGTATCAGTTGGTTTTAGTGTTGTCGTTAAAACGGAAACATGTAAAATATAACTTTAACAAGCCATTATGCGAAAACTGTGAGAGATAAAAAAATTTCATAAGAGCCAAATTTAGACACATTAAAGTAAGAAAAAAATATCTGGTACAAATAAAAAAAAATTATGATGATGAAAATTGCGGTAGACCGAGCCCTTAATAAGTGACAGAAAAACTATAAATTATCTGAAAGGAAAAAAGTAACTGGGGTTTAAAAAATGTTTGCCACACAATCTACGACCAAAAAAAAAAAAAAAAAAAAGAGCAAAAATACTTGTTAAAAAGTCATCAGGCCGTTTGTAAACGAGAACCATGACACGGTAATGTGAACAATCTACCGACATTCCCGCCCACTGGTATTTTGAGCATATCTCGTAAACAAAGTACCTCGTGATTTTTTTTAGCAAAGTGCATTTTCTGCTTAGTTTTAGTAATTTATTCGCATAGGGAATTCCGTATCTACGAATTACTAGACACCCAAGAGCGAGTTGAAGTACGTATACACTTAGGTTCTTGTGTACGCATGTAATTATACGTCATCTGGGATAAAGTGAGCACTAAAATGTTAACCTTTTAAAAATATCACTAGTCGTTACTGTAAATAATTCAACAATAACTATAGTTTCCTTGCTACTTGTATGGTTGGCAACGAATTACCGAATATAGTTCCGTGTGTTTTCTTCTTTGAATATAACGATACGCAAATAAAATCAACCGAAATTGACTCGATTATAGTTTACGTAATAAATAATCTTTTTATCGTCAAATTGTATAGGTTATTATGGTCTGCGCAATTTATCTTACATGTGCAAACATCAAGTGGCGTGTCCAGAGAGGTTAGACTTTTCCAGTCGTTAATCGTTACGCGCGGAAAGATACGAAATGGCTGCAAATAGAAATTCAACAAGACTAATTTGAGCGCTCAATTTATCCCACACTGCTTATAACAGCAGTAAACAATTATCGTATGTCGAGGGTACCAGAGGGAAGGTTATCACACCCGAGAACTGACTTCTGACCGGGCAACTGTAGGCTCCTGCCTTGCCCTAACAGATGACATTAAGAGCTCGGCCTGCAGCAATTTTCTTTGTCATATTTTTAATTTTGTACAATTTTTTTTATTTTAGTCATAAAATGTGACACAATTTTGCTTATATTGAACCTTTTATTTCGTGGTTTTTGCGCAATGACTCATAAACGTCAAGACATGCATGTAACGATTTTTTTTAAACCAACCGACATAACAAACTGAAAAACAAATATTATAGTGTGTAAAGACCATGTGTTATACTAAGTCTAATATATAAAAACAATTTTTTTTCCGTAGTTAAATAATATTTTTTTAAATATTTATTCCAAATTTCTGCGATCTTCTTTAATAACAAAATATTGTTCCTCCCTGACACAGTTTTGCTCGTCGTAAATCGGCAATATTACCTTACGAAATTTATTTAAAAAAAGATGGGGAGGGTTTGGTTTTATACCTACCCTCCGAAAATGAGTAAACTTCCCAACCATTAGAAATTCAGTGGTGACTGCATCAATTTACGACGTAACATTAAACGTAAATATTCATTTACGCGCTTATGCTACACGAAAGATGCTGTGCCAAGATCTTCAAACTTAAAAATACCTCAAAAAATCGCCAATTTTCGGAATTTTCGGTTGCGCAAAGAAAATCTTGAGAGACAAATGGAGATTAACGGGTGATCTCTTAAAGCTCTTTAGTTTCTGCTGGTTTTGCAATAATAACTTTTTTTTTAAGCTTAAACGAGGGCAGATATCAGAAATTTGTCCGGCGGTTTTGTGTAAAATGTTTTTTTTTTTGCCGTTACGACTAATGTTTTTCAAAGCATGAATTTATTAGGTTTCGACTAAAAAGTTATTTAACCATAATTTCGTTAATTACGTTATTAGCTTAAGCCATAGTATTTACTGCCTTGAAGCCAAACTGGAGAAGACGATTTTAAACATAAGTGCCAGACATATTTTTGACATATGAGGAGCAAACATTCGAAACCAGACGTGTCCACCTTATCTAGCTGTAGAAAAAAAACGAATAAACATTATATTTTATAGCACTAACTGAGGATAAACATACCCATTTAAATAAGACACGTGTTTTATATGGAGTCTGAGTTCATACTCGTATGTAACACATCTTATTTATTTAGAAAGGGCATTTTACTCATTTTCAGGATTTTGGACATGACTGGTTTTGAATGTTTGCTCCTCATATGCTCTCGTTTAGGTGCTCCGCAAATCGCTTGACGGTCTAAAAGGCGGCCATGTCATAAACGTAGCCCTACGACGGAGAAGTGAAGGAACCATAGCTGAGGAGAGTAGCGGGTCGTAACAGAAATGAAACAATTCACACTGAAGACCAGGGTCATATGCATATATAAAATCCACATTAAATGTTTCTTGTATTAAAAAAAATCAAATTTGAAACACAAATTACCAATTTTCTGAATTTTTAAAAAATACAGAACAATTTTCAGTCCTCTATTTATTCAGGTCTTGGTGGCGTAGCATGCCGCAATTCGTTGCGAGAGGTACTCGGTTCGTATACCAGGACGGGCATGAATGTTTGTGTCCTTTTATTAAGTTTAGTTAGTTTTCAAGCCGTCCCTTACCAAGCTTTTCAGGCGTAAACCACCCTAAAATGAAAATAAAGTAAATAAATTAAATTTATGTAAGTCAGTTGGGTATCCTTTGCAGTATAAAACCGTAATGCGCAAATTTAGAAAATTAAAATGTCATAATATAATAATTATGAAAGCTAAAAATGTTCATTGCAATAACAAATTCTCACAATGTATTATTAAAACATTAAAACATTTTGATTAACTCTCCTCTCCTTTTTTATGAATATTTGGAGTACTCCGACCGAACTGTTGCACGATTAAAATATTTATAAAATTGAAAACCATGCGAACGAAGTCGCGGGAAACATCTACTTCAACATAAAACAAACTAATATTAAGCAATGAAACTCTAAAAAGTGTCAAAGAGGCGAAAAATTCCATAACAATAAATGCAATGGATAGTCAACAAATTCACATTATTTAAACGGACTCCAGTTTAGTACAAACAAAAAAAAAAATAGAAAAACCCATCGTAGAGCCTTATATTTTAATTTAAATCAATAAATCAAGGGGCATGGAAAGATAAGATGTCGGGAAACGTTTGGAATACTTAATTTTTGATAAAATCTCTACTACTTTTAATTCGATGAGACTTTTTTTTCCGAGTAGATTTTCCATTAGCGGAAATCTGTCTAAAATTAGAACCAACATTGAGAAAAATAGAGGATTGAAACCACAAAATCAATTAAAATGGAAATATTTTACTTTTATAGTTTTAAAGATGAAAATATCCAGGTCTTTATAAAAAACCGAATTTTAGAAATATTCCCTTTTCGGTTTGAAAATAATTTTAACACCCGTAAACCTCTGAGTGAGAGGTTTTCGGACTATAAAATTATTTTAAAGTCTAAACGCGAGTATTTTTTGAAATTCGGTTATAATAGTGGCCTGGATATTATCGTATTAAAAATCATAAAATTATAAGTTTTTTTCCCCATTCATACGTATTTTCTAATTTAAAGCCCTTATCTATTAAAAAAATTTAATTCTTTACTCGAAAGCAAAGCACACTACCGCCTAGTGTTAAATAAATGGGCACTCGACATCTTATCTTTCCATACCCCTTATGGTAGTGAATTAAAAAATGTTTTATATTTATCCCCACTGTTAACTAACCCGTGCAAATCGTATTATGTCTAATAATTTTAATTTTGATAACAGCCGTTGTTTTTGTGTTTTGAAGTAAAATGTTTGATAAGTCCATGCTTCTATGAAACGAAAGAATATTGCGTATTACATATTAATATATTACGCATTCAATTTTTCATTTCACTCGTCTAACACAGTAGAAAAGCTACACACTAAAAATTAGTTTCCGTTAGGAAAAATAGTAAAAATTATTTATGCTTATACTTACTATACGAGTGTAAGTGGTATTTTATTCATAAAAAAGGACACACAAAATTTTTTGTTGCTTATGTGCTTCACATAGTTTTCTAACCACATTGAGGACGGATACTATTAGGAAATTGCAGCTAAATGTTATGCACAATACCTTATGCGACATTTATGAACTTCTGCTCCCCTTAATGATTTTTTAAAAACAAATAATGAGGTGCATAGAGGCGATGTGTGTCCGGTAGCCCTCACAGTTTCTCCCTTATTAACACCTACTGTCACAACGCGTCACTTTCTAACATACACGATCACCGGCCTCTGTGTTTACAGATTTCCCCGCCAGATGTCAGCGCTCCTCCTGGCGAGAGCGGGCGTTGCGACAACTGGTAATTTAGCCATCTGGTAATTTACCACTTGCGTATTGTAATTCTTTACAATGTTTCGCATTCGTTTGTTACGAGTAACTGAATGCTAAGCTACCATGTATGTGATCGTTTTAGTACATTGAACCGGATATTAAAAAATGTAGTTAACTAAAATGTGCAAATCTGAACTCGTCTCTCACACACAAAATTTGAATTTCACTCTAGGACCAGTGCAATACATCGTCTGGTTGGGATATAGATTATTACTGTATTGGGTTTGCACACTCTATTACCCTCACTAAGGTAGTGTTGTTAATTTGTCAAGGGAAAATTCTAGGCCTAATTGCCTGAGGAAATTTGTTTTGAAGCTGAATTGAGCCGATTGTCATCCACAATTGCTGATGTTATATTGGCAGAAATAAATAGGTTGATTAGTAAACTCCTAACGTCAGTAACAGAGACCACATTGATAATGTTCTATTAACAAACTTGAGCTACAAATACCTGTTAAGACCTAATCTGTGTCGTCCTTAAACCGTATTTAAGGTATCACAAATATACAGTGGATACAAAAATTTTCAATAAATGAAAACATGTAGGGAACCCCCTCCCCCCTTAATGGATACAGTTACGCAATACATTATAGTATTATATATGTTAGTAACACCCGGAGCCCTCCATGCTTCTAAACCTGCCTTCGGGAAGAACTTCCATCTACTGCATGTAAGAAGTGATATACTGCACTAAGATTAAGTTTTCGGTAGGCATTTCGAAAATGCCAGCCGAAGAGTGGACAAAGCGCAATTGAGACAAAATCATGGAATTATGAAGAATGCATGAGATTTTTGATCCGTTATGTAGGGGAAAGACCTCAGGTTTCCAACTTGGTACCACTTGATAATGTCAATGAAGAAAGTGGTATCACTGACACTCCAACAAAGCAGCATTTGTTACACCCCAATTTACCCGCAGAACAGTATTTTACCACTTTTCCCAATGTACAAAGCGCTACAACGCCTCTGGATAAGCATCCCAATCCCAGACATCAGCTAGAGCGAGTTCATCAAGATGAGAACCATGCGAATCTTATTTTCTCTTGTTTTGAAAGATTAATTTGACTCGAAAAAAACTGAAATGAGATGTTCTTTTTGATGCTTTGTCAACATTTATTTCTTGCAATGGAATACACGGTAAGATAAGAACATTCAGCAATCCATAGCAGATAGGTTTTTTTTTTTTTTTTTTTTTTTTTTTTGCTTGTTGACTTCGGGAAACCTACAATGTTAATCTGATGATTTCAGCACTGAATTACGTACAATGCTAAAGATGAAGTTTAGCCCTATACATGCTAAATTCGTGACATAATATAACCTCAACGTGACTGTTGCAGTTCTTTCAAGATTTGGTCATGGGTGGAGGTGTGTATAAGCTCGGAACTTTTGGTGCAGGTCAGGAACTACCAAACTTAAGCATGGGCACCGCATTGTATTTCATCACGTCCAGCTAGATATTATTCTGTTACGTTTCACGGAATTTGAACAAATAATTGTGAAGAGCAGAATGTTATTATCAGAAGCCTAAATTTAAATGTATTTTTTTTTTTTAATTTAACAAGTAGCCCATTCGAATTGAACCCAACTGAACTAATGATGATATCTTGAAAAGTTCGTTCGGAATAAAAAGAGCACTAAAAATTTTACCTTTAAATCATATCACTAACCGTTACTGCATGTAATTAAACGTTAAATTTGGTTATATTACTGCTTGTATGGTTGGCAGCGAAATTAAGCGGTATATTTCAGTGTATTTTCTTATTTAAATATAACAATACTTTATCAAAATAAACCGAAATTGACTTACTTGTGTTCCATATAATAAATTAACTTTTTTTAATTAAAAAATTATAGGTCCATACCTACTGCACAATTTATCTTATACGCGGAAACATTCCATTTCCAGAAAAATTCGACATTGCCCGTCGCTTGCCGTTGCGTGCGGAATGATACGAGTATCACTTTCTCCCGAACTGCTCACAACAGTATTTTTCTGTACGGTATATTTGTCCAGGTTCCAAGTCGATGTAGTGGTCAAGCCACTCGTCCACCATCACGGTGAAATGGTTTTGATTCCCGAGTGAGAATGGTGAGAAAATTTACGCCTAGAGGCTAGAGTGAGGCGTTATGAACGTACCTGTGTCGCCCTTAGCCGTTCCGCTCTTCTGGACCTGGGGCGTGCAAAATATCTCTACCCAGGCAGTCATCTTTACATCGAGGTCTCGACCAGAAAGCATACAATAAGTGAGTTCTACTTACAACTCCCATTTTAAACACAGATAACGTTATTTTCACCGAATATACACGAAGCAGGCTAATTATGGTTACGTCTTCCTTTCCTAAAACAAACGTCATAGTTAGAGGTGATTTATCGCGGGAAAAGTTGATTGTTTGCTAAACTCCAATGCAATGTATTCATTTCTGACGCATTTATTTCGTTGCTGGCAAGTCACTATTTGACTGGGCCAATGATAACTCAGGTGCGCTACTACTGGACGTGTATGATTGGTCTGTAAACAACTAGACTGTGCTACATAACCGTCGGCCAATAATACATGATGCAGGACGCTACACTGATTTGCAGAATACGCTGGCAGAAAACATTCTCGCGATAAATCACCTTCTCTAGTCATAGTACGTATCATCAATGATGGAGAGAAACTTTTCTGTATTGCGATGTTCGTAATTGTAATTTTACATATAAGTGTTTAACGTACTAAATAAATCTACCTGTTCATATGCATTACTTAAGATGTATACATTAATTTCGTGGTTATTTCATTGCAACTCTTATTTTTTTGTTCGGGCAAAATTATTTTCGCGAGAAGTTCATGGCCCTACCTATTATGTGAAGTGAGATGATGCAACAAAGCAACGATAATGATAGACGAGATTTTGGTCAACACTTTACATCTATGTCTTTAGCACTGGTGAGGAGTGTCATGATATATCAAGCAGCGCCTGAATGAAGGGGTGGTGGAAATGGGAGATCCCTGAGAAAACCCAACGACCAGCGGCATCGTCCGGTACGAGTCCCATACATGCGAAAATCCGGGGATCGACCCCGTCGGGAATCGAACCCAGATCGTCTTTGTGGGAGGCGAGTGATCGTTTGGTAGCAGACTAAACTTCACTTTCCTGTACATAACAGATCATAATCTGCGATTCAATTGGCCACGAACGTTTATGTGTTGTCACTTAAGTGTGTTACGTCTTTACAGAGATTGGCCTCTCTACCGTGTAAGCATTCCCCGCGGCAAATCACGACAACATCGGCCAGCGGGAGACGTCAAACGAGCCTATAGTCACTTGGAGTCTAGCACAGCCATCTTTAGTAGAAGGCCGCGGCCATAAATCTGGCAACACTGACAAGAAGGGTCAATTTAACACCTTCTTTAACTCTGGCTGTCCCTGATTCGTTATTTTGTCTACACGCCGACGAATCAGGGACAACCATTGAAGTTGGAGAGCTAAAGAAAGTGTTAAAATGACCCTTCTTGGCAGTGTTGCCAGATTTATGGCCGCGGTCTTTTACTAAAGATGGCTATGAGTCTAGTCATATGTCAGAAAATATCGCGAATTTTGCATGTCTCTACCAATAAGGTCAACGCTGTTTGGTATAGTCTTATATATCACCGTACGCCAAAAAAAAATATTTAAAAGTTTTTTTACAAAACATAAAAATACACATTTTATGTGAATAATAGGTCGTTATTTAACCATTGAGTTTTAGAAACACAACACTTTAACTACGTTACTAAAAAAGTGTTAAGGAAAGCTGACTAAGTTCTTCCAAGCATATTTTGTGATTCATCGATGAGGTAAGTAGTTATATTTAAATGTTGTCAGAGTCACCTGTGACGGATTGTTCGTCTCGTCCTAACCGTGCAATATTGCATAATTACTTACCATGAAAAAGAATTTTTGAAACCTCAGTATCTCTATTAAATTATAACATGAAACAACTGACAAGAAATAAGTGATTATCTAAGGCGCCGTCTACCTCGCTCTTCAAATTTGTTCGTAAATACGTTTGCATACGATACTATTCTATTTGTGATAATTAGGCCAATGTACGAAAAGAAAACCCATTTCGGACAAGAACGGAATGCAACTGTTCAAACACCATGCTCATTGTATTATATATTATTATTATTATTTAGAAATTTCTTGTCGCCTTAAGATTTCTGCAGCTTAGCATACAAGCATAATTATGATTATTTTTATGACCTACTATAATACAATAAGATCTCGATAATTCAAAGAACATTCATTAATAGCGTCAAGGACTGATGAAGAAATTGCAAATAGATACAATAAGCCTTATATTATTATTTTCCAGTATGGTTTATTATTGTTATAAGCTATGACTAGGTACGTTTGAGGATAGAGATCTTTGACTAAAAAGAAGGAAATAAATAAAGCTAATCTAATTTATTTACAAGTATCTATCAAAAAAAACCTGTGTCAGTAATGATTAATCACAATTAAATTACGTCAAACAAAACAAATAACTACTATTTACATATAGGTTATAAAATATAAATAATTTATCTATGTAAATTCTCTGTACATGGAAAGTCTTTCTAATAGCTCACATTGGTGGATCCAATGAACGAGCACCGATGAATCTTTTGTGGCATAAAAAAACACCGTCACACTACTTGCCACAATCCAACTCGCCAGACACCCTCGAACACTTGTCGCAACCCAATTCTTCTCGCCACTCGCCACTATCACTTTAACTCACACCAGGCACCTGTCAGCCAAGAACTCTCTGGCCTCTGCCGCAGCTCTCTTTTATGTCCTGACTCTAATGTCTCGAGATCTCTCGACAAGTCTTTTATCTCAAACATCCTGAAAGGGTGCCGCATCAGGGTCAAGCACCACCCCGCAAAACAGAGTACGAACAGGAATACTGTAGACCATGAAATCTTCTGTTACCCGATATTGGTGTGCAGGTGGCCGCCGCACATCGCTAAAACATAACATGAGCAGCACAATGTATGCCGAACCAATTTGATCTTGCCGCTGCTATATCAGCTTACATTGCTCTCCTATTATTGCGGCGTTCAGGTGGTTTCTGTGGTGTCACTCAAGGTAATACGAGCCGTACAGAGCACACGGAGGTCTCTTAGCTCTGCCACCCCTAAAAGCCTATCCAATTTCTCCGCTTAGTCAGATAGCCGCGGCACCAAGGGGAGGGGGGTCTCTTAGTTCTGACACCACTGTATCTCCTTAAGGACGAAATGTCATTGTTAAAACACAATGCTTATTATGAACACTGCTTCTGAACCCTCCAACATAGCCTAAAATGGCCTTTGCAGACTGCAGAACTTCAAATGATACCAACCGAAAGTAAGCGAAATACAGTTGAAAACGTTCACTGAACTTTGCTACAGAATTTCCACCAATAAATTTATTTTTTCACCATTCAAAGTCCTATAGTAGAACGGATCAGCGCAAATCTTGCACGCTAGTTCATCGCTTGTCTCGTTGTGGGGATGCAGTAATTGATGTGTGCTTCAAGGTTGCGCCTGTATCTTCGTCACTTCTGAACATTTAACGTGTAGGTAGGAGGCGCCTTAACGACTTAACTTTTAAGGTCAGTCATATCAAACTGTGGCTAAACAAGTATGTCCCGTTTCGCCCCCTTTCTCAGCTACAAAATTGCGTATGGTTATGGAATTTCGTATTCGGTCACTTTTGTACCTAGATTACGATATAGTTATTTAACACCTAAATACTTTATGCATGCCTCACACACATTTCGACGGAAAAATTGTAAATACTGGATATTACCAAAAAACACCGTGGAGTGTAACTGAGTGTACGATGTTTAAAATAAAGACGAAAGAAGGAAGAAAGGGATTGTATTAAACAGTGTAGCGAATTAGACCACAATAATTTTTACCCGATGGTGACTACGAATTTATTACATTTTTACAGTACTATAGAGTACTTTATATTTTTATTTTCAAGTTGGTTAAGTAGACTTACGTATCGTCAACAGTGAGGTAATTATAGATGGTGATACACAACTTTGTGCAATGACAGGAGCTGGGGGAGGGTCGGCCATGGCCTTTGTTAGGGAACCATCCGTCTGCATCGATCTTGGGAAACCATGGAAAACCGAATTCAGGATGGCTGGAGCCGGGAATCGAACACGAGTCCTACCGAATGTGGGTCCAACAGGTTAGCACTGCGCCACCACGTTTTTTTATCTTCAATTTCAGTGGCGAAACGTGAAGGGTTCTAACTCAAGCGATGGTAACAATAACTATGCATAACTCTGAGTGGCATGTAGAAAAAAATATTTGGCTTGAAGAAGCGGGTACATAGCACAGCCAGTAGTACGCGATGAGAGTGTACAACAAACTCTCCAATCATATACCTTTAGGTAACATCATTGCTGTTGCCACCTGCTCAACGGATCTTACACCGCTTGATTTGGAATGCTGCTAATTCTCATCACTGTTTAATTGACAATTAGTCTTTAGACCTTAAAATAACGCTTAAAAAGTCTTGTTCAGCTGCCATCTCGTTAAGTAAATTATTTAACAAATTTACGCCAAAATAAAAGTCTGAGTTTTTGCAGGGGTTTGTAAGAACGCTGGCTTATGTATGGTAATTGAGAAAACCTGGTCAAATTACAGAGAGCTGACCATAAGTCAAGTAGGTTACGTTATATATACGTTCTATGCCTGTACATCATCAACAAAAATTGAGTGATTTATCGTGGGAAAAGTTAATAATGTTTTCTAGGTTCCATAGTAGTTTGTACATGTCCGATGTCCCTATTCAGTTACCCATGTTCTTAGATTTAACCAGGCCAATGATAATTCTGGTACACAGCTAATGATTGTTTGTTATTCGTCTTTAATCGTTTAAACCGTACATACGTCAGCACTAAAGGTTTTCGCTACTTTCCACACACTCTCTCTCATATCAACACTATGTAGTAACACGAGAAGACCGCGTTTGGCGCAGTCGCTAGAGCACCCGCCTCCCACCGAGGCGATCTGATTTAGATTCCCGGCGGGATCTCTTCCAGATTTTCGCATGTGGGAATCGTGCCAG
This sequence comes from Medauroidea extradentata, assembly GCA_003012365.1. Lineage (NCBI taxonomy): Eukaryota > Metazoa > Arthropoda > Insecta > Phasmatodea > Phasmatidae > Medauroidea > Medauroidea extradentata. The sequence continues at coordinate 147,891 of PNEQ01056686.1, forward strand.
ACGATGCTTCTAATCGGCGGGTTTTCTCCGGGATCTCTGTTTCCTCCGCCCTTCTATTTCAGCGCCACTCCATACTCACATCATGTTACTCCTCGCCAGCGCTGAAGACCTAGATGTTAAGGCCACAGGTCTCTATTCATAATATCTTAGTAACTTATGTTTTTTAAATCCTGAAAGGGAGCCGATGTCGCAATACAGTTTCATGGAAATGTTAGAAATTGTTTGTGCTATGTAGCGTCAAATTTTTTAATTACAAGTTTTTATAAATTTAAATAACTTTTAATTTCAAGAAAATTTAATGAAGTCGATAATTAGTCAAAATTATAGAAAGTAGTGTTTTGAAAAAAAAATACTAGGCTATGTAGTAAAAACAGTTGCCAACATTTGTATGTAACGGTTTTGTGATGTATGCTCCCTTCCAGGATTTAAAAAATTAAACTCACAAAAACAACATAAATATGAACCCGTGATATTATGTGCTGACCAAAATATCGTCACTTCACTAGTAGCACGAGTGTTTCGCGTAATGGTTCTAGATCCGGTTGAACGTCAGGAATGTATTACTTCACTACGACTTCTGTGATTGTCGAGGGACAGCTGTTTAGACATACCTTTGACGATTGCAAGCCAGCATTAAACAAGGAAATAGTTCGATGGGATAACACGTGCAGCCTGCTTTTACGGTTAGAAGACAATGGATATTCGACTTTGGCCAGTGCGCACATAGGAGTGATAAATCTGAACATGTGCGAAATTCTTGCGCTTCTATCTTCGGCGATGACAGAAGCACAAGGAGGTAGTGGCTCTGCCTGGGGGTGGGACGCGGGTTGTTCTACCCCCACCCCCTAATTAGCCACGAAATTATATTTTAAAAAATATTAAAATGTTAAAAAATATTTTAGCCAATATAATATGCAATGATTCGTTACAAAAAACTGCTAAAATAGCACTATTTGCAGCTTTAACCCCATTTTTTTTCCATGGGAGGACACCCGGACCCCCACTTAAAGAGATGGTCGGTGTTCGTTATATTATTCTCATGTTAAAACCCTCCCCTTTTAACGCAAATCCTGGCTACGCCACTCCAAGGAGGCAGTATCGAGTGTGGACGAGCAAGTGTAGGCGGTGATGTGCTGTCACTTCCGGATGAGCGGGTTGGCTCGGGTTACAGCGGCGAGGTAGCACCGCGCATACTGAAGTCTGGCACGGCGTCTGACTGGGATAGCACGCCCGTGTTCCCACTACTAGCTCGCGGACACCATCACGCGTAGCCTTTCACCTGCTGCTAACCGGTTACCACATGCGCTCTGCGTCCGTACGTGCTTCCAGGCCGCGACGTGCACTGCGTGTTGATTGGCTGGAGATTATTTAGGTAGCGTTCACATCATCCAGGGCGAAAATCTCGAGAGTAACGAATCCGAGTCGACATCTCAGAACCTTTCGTGGTCAGCATATAGATAGTTATGTATCGAAATAGGTACAGAATGTTCACGGTAAAGTCAACCCTTAAAATTTCCCTAGTTGTTTTATATAAGCCGTCATATTTAATACAAACGTAGTATATTAGTAAGAAACTCAGCACACATAGTCACTTGTACTTAAAAGTTAATGTATGAGAACAATACAAATATGATTTTCTATAGCCCTGACCACGGTCGTAGAAGAACAGGTCTGGACACTCGCCTATCTACCAATGTATTTTGCTTGACCCCTTGTTGTTTGGCTGTATTTCACCAAGTTACCGAGTGTGTCGTGCATCTTTGGGGCTGCAGTCAGGGCGGCCGGGCTCAAACTCCGCCCATTTTTTTTCCAGTGTTTACATTATAAAGTAATTAAAGATTGCTGGAGCCATGCTTTAGGATTGTGAGCTAAGGAAGTATTCCACAAATTTATAAAAAAAAAATACATTTTTGGAAATTGTTTACCTTTATAACATAAATAGTGGAAAAAAGTAGGAGGGAAATGGGCGCAGTTTGAGCCTGACCGCCCTGATTACAGCGCCAATAAAACACAATATTATCGGTAACTTGGTGAACTGCAGCCAAACAACAAGGGGGTCAAGTTTCCAGGCGAGTGTCCAGACCTGTTCTTCTACGGCCGTGGCCCTGACAAAACAGTTTACGAAAGTTCACATTTATCGCGAACAAAAAAAAACGTCAATTGGAGTGAAATATAATATATATATTGTGTAAATCAATTATTTCCGTTTCCATAAACAATTAAATTATTTAAATGTTGCGACCCTGTCGTTAAAACGATGGAATGATTTAAATACAGCTGCCTCCATGTAAATAAACAATTGGATAATAGAAATGCGACGGTCGTTAACAAGACGTCGCAACAAAAAAAAAATTGAAATTTCGAATTTTTCGGATTTATCGAACTTTTTGTATTAGTTCAACCATTCGTGATATGGAAGTAAAAACTTATTTAAGAACTTGTTTAATATACATTGTGTCTCGTAACAAATAATACCATAACCTCTGATTAATGATCTGACGTCTTTGTACATGATAAAAATATTTATTCTTTACCTACTATGCACATTTATTTAGTTATTCCGTGAATTTCACCCCATTTCAATGTATCTCCAGGCCAGCGTAGTTGCACTTCGACAGAAACACATCAAATTCGAGGTATTTCGAGATTGTCGTATCGAGACCTTTTTTTGAGAGCGTGAGAATTCTCACGTGATAGCTACATATGCATGTTGAAGATTAAGGGAACAGAACAAACTCGACATCTCGAGATTCACATTTAAAGGTTGAGGTCGAAGTTTTGATGTCGACATCGCTATGAATATTAACGTGACAATTATACTAGCAACGTTGAGACTAACAAATCTAACTACAATCTGGTTGAATTCACGTACGATTCCAGACGTCCCAACGTCTTTTGTCCTAACAAGAAAGCCTAATGTCTCACAGCTCTCGGCTTGATCGTAATTTTGTTGTCACAGTTCACAGAACTGCTAAATCCATTTTTTAGCACTAACCCAGGATCTCAATGAGTCACGTATCCATTTTAATATCGTTTTCAACTTTAAACAATCTGGTGTTGTGAAAAACTTTTTAAAACTAGGCTATATGTTTCGAATATTTTTGTTAATGTATCAATTTTTAGCTTTTATTTAGACGAAAAATGATGGTGATTCAAAATTTGGAGAAAAAAGTTAAGTGATTTCTTCAACTGAGCAATTGAATTTGGACAACCTACAGCTTTAACCTGTACATGTAGGATGAGCCGAAATGTTAGGATAAACATAATATTTTTTGTAAATTGGTAGTATTTGCTATTATTAGGACCTTGAACATTTCGCGAAACGAAATTTGCTCAATTAAGTTTCAGTGACATGCGAGCTCACCTTCAGTTATGTCAGTAGAAAGGGAGCAAGCAGTGTTCGGTTGAACACCGCATGTTTGCGTACGACGCACATATGAGAAACGATGATTCGGTTGTTGCTATGGAACGAGTGTGGGGGAGCTTCTTGGCCAGAATTGAACATTGCATCAGGGAAGACAGACGTATTCTTCCTGATATCATTTTCACCACGTAAACTTAATGGCATCCCTCTTCGAACACTGTCACGTGCGTTCAACCATTGTCATGTGAACACTCTCCTTTATAGCACATTCACAATGACAATGCTCCTCTTGGTTACCTCCAGTAACTCGCATAACTGAGACAGTATGCGCATAGATTAGAGCAAGTGATTTTAGATGAAAAAAATTGTGCAAAAATTTGTTGCAATGCCCTACCTGCACATCTGTAGCTGTGCTTCATGGTTATTAGTAGGGTGTATTACTGCATAGGTATCGCTTTTTTTACTTCGCCAATCAGAGCAAGGTTACAGCCTCACCACATGTCTGTGATTTGATGGTAGAACTCCCGAGACGCTGAGATTTAAAAACATCCAAATACTGGATATGAAGTACAACTGCAGATGTGCGCACAGGGCACTGAGACAATTTGTTGTATAATCACTGGATCTAGTCATAGAGGCCAGCTCTAGGAAAGAGATAATGTGGATTCTAGCGGAAATTAAGATCAATAACTCGTACAAAAAGAGTCCTGAAATAAATACAGTTTATTACAGAACACAATGTGACACACATACTCAGTGGTTCTAGACACATTACACTGGCGGCTCTAACATTCTCCAGACAATGTCCAGAGGGCTTACATGTAAAACGTAGCTTTCGTCTGCTAAGATGGCTACTGCGACTCCCCTCAGGCTTGCACATAATTAAAAATGTCCTACTTCAGCTGGGGAGCACTACTGCTATTCCACTCAGGCATACGCTTAATTCAGAACGTCATGCCTCTGCCAAGATGCCTTACTCCTTTAGGCAAATGTTTAAGTAAAAATGTCATACCTCTTCTGGGATGCATTACTGCGATTCCCCTCTGGCATATGCTTACGTCAGAATGCCATACTTCTGGTAGGACGCCTTACTGTGAGTCCCCTCAGTTAAATGCTTAAGTTAGAATGACATTCCTCCCCTGGGATGCCTTACTCTCTCAGGAATGTGCTTAAGTTATCAGCCAATGGGATACCTTGCTACCATCCTCTAGCGGCTGGCTTACTCTTGGTCTTGGATTTTCGACCACGATTCCTTAAGTGGCCTTCAACGCTCTTACACTGCCATGCAGCTGACGACTAAGGTCAGTGATGTCCTATATATACTCATTAAAACAGTGCTATTACAACTCATACGTGGATTGTGGGCAAAACTTTAGTACCGGGTGCAACATCGCCAATTGCCCTGTGCAACCTCTGCTCTTCTTCTGGACGCTGAAATGGAAACACCCCTTGCTAAGTGAAATGTTTACAATCTCCCTCTTTGTCTTATATCGTACTCTCCTACTGTCCTGATACGTGCAATAAAAAACCAAGCTAATTACAATACATATCGATACATTTTAGCACACTATTTACATCTACACAAATTAAAGAAAGAAACAAATAACTACTCTACTATTTGCTTTTACAAGAATACAGTGGCAATAGATGTTTTCATGTGAAATGTCTTTGTAACACATTCTTCGCAATATTTTGCAATGTTCGTTAGCACACGAAACTCTTCGTAATTTTTCTTCTTGGCAAGCTACAATCACAATCAAATAGCACTAGGTGTACTCAATTACAATGTATCTGTAGTTCCTTTTTTGTATTAGCAATGTTTTGCCTTGGTATTTACTCGTTGGCTAACTCATTGTTAGAGTTAGTGACAAACCTTCATTTAACGCTGCATGGATTTATGATTACTGGTTTGAAACAAAATGTTCTACAGCAACTGTTTTCATTGCCCTATTTAAGTAATACATTAATATGCATCTACAACACCTAAATTTACAACATATGAATATACACATTACAACAGACAATAGAACATATGTTATACAAGAACTCAAACATACATCGGGCATGATATTATTTAAGTTTAATTTTCCATTGCTCATATATTAATCATTTTTAACATCTTAAAACTTTATGACTAAATAACATTCGCTAGTAAAGTTGTTTCGTGACAGACCTTAGTGGAATGCTGATTTTTAACTTCATTAAATAACACTGAATCTACAGTATTTATTAACAACAATCTATATCTAGTGGTTCACTTCTATAGAAGTTACATAATGACTTACTAGTGTTATGTGACATAATTACTACATTAGATCCATAATTCTTACATTTATCAAAACAACTTAATTTAATTTCCCTGAACCTTTTAAAACTGCATCAAAACGTTCTGCCTTGTAACAAACCTCAGTGACTATTTCGTCATTTCGTGCTACGTTCAGCAATTCATTATCACTTCATGAATTCATAAAATATTGACTATTTTGAAAACATGTTTATTACAATGGTATTGCAGTTACCGTTTACATCAATTTAACCCCATAGTCTTCAGCAGGAAACTCTGCTTGCAAATCCTTTACCTTGAGATGAGTTAATTACACTTTATCTACCTTGGTTCGCTGAACATAGCACTGACTAGCATGTTAGAATAAAATAATATTACCATCATTCCATAGATTGCTAAATGCATAAAACTCTTTGGAACTCTTATGCTGAGTATGTAATGGTACTACTTTATACATTTTAGACAGGAAATGCTCTAAAATTGGCAATTTTGTTACGTACCACAAGATACCTTCTTTACTAAATACTTGTAAATATATAATTTTCAACATTATACTGTCATTATTTCCTGTTCTGGAATCAGTAACACGAACTCTTGTATTGTATCTACTTTAAATTGCATAGTAATCTAACTTTAATACATCCTACAATGCCTGGTTTTTATTCGCAAAATTATTTAGCACTTTTAACATCCTATGGTTTTCCGCACATGGTTATGTCAAAAGATGTTGGATGTCTGCCAGTCTCTCTTTGTCGGTGGTGTTTATCTCCACGCATATACTTAAAAATGTGAGCTTTCAGTTACACACTCGCCAATAAAAATTCAAATTCATTCTCTACCGTATTTACTAATATAATTTTTTCACGCCTCGCCGGCACTGAAATTTTCACCGACTCTCTGTTTCTACCTCAAATGGAACAAACTCTCCAATGAGTCATACGCCATTTTCTCTCAATCAATAAACGTTCTAGTTGCCGATAGAATAAATTCGTGAGGATATTTTTCTGATAAGTTACTCCTGCATTATACTCATATTTTTTATCTCAATGCATAACTTACCGACGTTCTACACAGAAATATTCGTGAATTTATAATTGTACCGAACACTGTTAATCTTTTACACATTACATTAACAGCAATTTCTCACAAATAAAATAGTTTTCCGTTGCGTAGTTTCTGTTCAAGCGCGTATGAAATCAGCGATTCAACTATTTTTACTACTTCCCCCCTCCCCCAATTTACGCAACTTGAGCTGTTTTTAGAATGAACATGTATTGACCTAGATTCTGCACATTGCTCGGCTAGCTGGGCATTCGCCACATAAAACACACGTTTCATGCCAATGTATGCTGATTATTTATGTTGAATTAACTTATAAACAGCAACATTATGACACTTCGTGAAGTGTTAGAAAAATGCTAGACACGTAGCTTTATTAAAATATTAAATTATGTACGATATTATTTGAAGAATAATGTAGATTTGATGACATGCTCAATTACGAATATCCAAGTGTAGGCCTATATCTACCGCAGAAAACAGATGTTTCATAAAAATCTTATATCATGTCGCTTTTTGACCAAACATTTATACAAAGGAACTACATTGTATTTATACATATATGTGCTTGTATTAAATACTATTTTATTTGTGTTAAAACCAAGATGTTTGATACCACATACATGGACAGTGCACCAAGTAAGCAGTTGTCTATCAAGTGAACTCCTCCAGCGCTGAAAGAGTAGTCTCTGCTGGAGATCTGGTCGTGGAACATGTTCAGTTGTTCCCTCATGTTGTCTTCAGGAGGTAGTTCCACTAACAGTTCTTGTATTATGTCCAGAGTGTGTCTCACCTCCATACTAGTGGTTCTGCACGATGACACGATACATGTTGTCTGGTACATGTACATACATAATGATTGAAACTATGATCATGCACAGAACTTGGAAAAAATGGTCTTAACAAATTTTATAAGTCCTAAACCATTGAAAGTAGATTGTGTAGTATCTTCACGTGTGCCGTAAATATGAGCTGAAGCTTGGATAGCATAACCAACATTTATGAGAAATATCAATTTGGTAACCTTCTCGTAGATAGTTCTTAAAAATTAATATTCATTTCGTCGTAACACGGTTTAGAATGCAAAATTACTTACTTCACAGGATCTTGTGTTTGCGAGAGAACCTGCTGTCTCCTCGCACTGAGGACAGGATTGACTAGAGCACTGCAGTGTTAAGTAAAACCAATACTCACTTTTTGTGTAGCCGCACAATATTGCAGAATATTTTTGAAGATATTCGTTGAATGGCAGGTCTTGTTTTGATGAGTAAAATTACCCGGGACAGACAGGGTCACATCACATGCGAACACTTAAAAATCAGCGCAAAACTCTTGGGCTTACAGGTACGCAACCTAAAATAATTAGTGAACATAATACACAGACGTCCCTTGTAAACTAATTGTACCTTAGGCCAACTGTTAACTTTTTAAATTTAGATCGAGAAACATTGGGTTAGAATGTCGTCAATGTTACATGTGAATTATGATCAGAATCAGATTTCTCTGATCTCGGATTAAAGTCTTCGTGTAGAATGTCTGAAAATGAAATTATTCAAGTCAGAGAAACAAAAAATAAATTATTCACGTTAACCCTGAGCATACCACAAAGTCAGTTCTGGTCTTCACAATGTAGTAGACAGACACAATGTCAATAATAAAACAGTTATTGCTTCTGTTCTTAACGAAGAAAACAAAATTGTAACAGCCAAAACACTTACCTGACATTTTAAATATACATTCCACTTTAAAAAATGAAGGGACACAGTAAAATAGGGTTAAATTAAATAAGCAGAGGTAGCATGAACGTCCATGGACGTATAAAATTGAAGCGTTTGAAGATTTACCACTCCGCTGCACCCTATACCCTTATAGTCCAGTCATTTTAGGTATTTTTTTTTTTAATATGCCACGCAAGCAGGGAAACATATACACATACTATCTAAAAATTTCTCAATGGATTTCTATAAATTAAAAAAATGTTGTACTTGGTCGCCATCTTGGGAAATGGCGGCCAAATGTGAAATTGTTTTTATGTTTTTTACTATTAAGTATTGCAAAAATGATTAAAGTAAAAGTTGCTTGCCTTGAAATCATCTATAAAATTTGCCCTTGCCTTTTTTTATATAGGACCAACTGTAGAGGCATAAAATGGCTTCGTACTTTTGTTCCATATGTGTAATGTACTCAAGGGCTCGTTTTATGGTGGGTAGTACTGCTAGACTGTCAGTCTGGGCCCAGATTGCTGTAAGCAGCAACTAATATTGTCTTATTTTTAGAAGTAAGAATACTACAAGACCCCTAGTTTTAACAATTCAGATTATGCTGGCTGGTTTAAATAAGTCATAGGGACTAGTATATAATTGTTTTTATGTTCACCCCTACAATTTTGTTTCCAGCATATTTCCATTCCAATATTGAACGTGTAGGTATACACGGTACCACTGTCGAGCGGCTGCAGTACTGGTTGGAGGAAGTTCTGCCAAATCAAATGCCCAATTCACTTTCTGTTTGGATATAATATTGTTATATCTGTAGTACTTCCGATAATCAAAGTTTTCGCTATACATATTACTATAACCTTTTTGTGAAAACTTCTGTCCTGCAGAACTGATATATTATAATTTGTAGCTGAAGGTAGATTAAAAACTCGAACAGTCGACTTCAAGTTTGGATTGCTCTTGAGGACAGTAACAGATTTTACTTTACCTTTATTGTAGATACCTGATGTTGTGTCTCACCTAGATGTTGCATGTGCATAAAGAAGGACGTCAAATATTTCACCCAGGATGGCTTTTGTCGATAAATACTAAACAAAGCATGTTTAGAAGTTGGACGATAGAAGAAGATTGTGTCAGATACGGAAGATATTGAAGTAAGGAGAACAAGTAATTAGTGTTTTGGTCGACAACAGTATCATTTAAGCCAGCGCTAGCTTTACTGTTCTCTGTTGAAACAATGAGATAGTATGCATCAGATTAAGCTTGGTAGACTTGTGTGTTTAATTTGTGGCACAGAACGGATAAAGTGAAGATAATTTCTTTCTTGTTACTTTTTGCCAAAAACTATGCTTGTCTTGTCATTTTGAAAGATTTGAAAT